>JAQIXH010000694.1:0-11618 GCA_034700145.1 Panagrolaimus detritophagus | reverse complement strand
GGAACATCTTTATAATTTTGTCCAGCTTCGAAATTGGATAATGGAGTTGAACATCCAGTTGAAAATGGCATAACTTTGACACCTTGATAAACAAGATCTTTTTTGTAAAGCTGAGAAAATACCCACCAAACACTTTCCATAAATGTTGGATAAAGGGTTTTATAATCTTTATCAAAATCAATCCATCTTCCCATTCTTTCAACCGTTTGTTTCCATTCTTTTGCATATCTCATAACAATTGATCGGCATTCATCATTATATTTTCCGATTCCCATTTCAAAAACATCAGCAGGACCCTTAATTCCAAGAGTTTTATCAACTTCAAATTCAACTGGAAGACCATGAGTATCCCATCCAAAGCGACGTTCAACATAATGACCTGTTTGATGAGCATATCGAGTGACAACATCTTTAATAGTACCAGCAAGAATATGACCATAATGTGGAAGGCCAGTAGCAAACGGAGGTCCATCATAGAAAGTAAAATGTGGTCGATCTTTACTTAATCTAAAAAAATTAATAGGTAAAAAAGTACGTAGAAATAAAAGGGATACTTACTCGAGTGATTTTCTAAATGTGTCTTTTTCTTTCCATCCTTTAAGAACATGTTCTTCAATAGATGGAAGATCCATCGTATCCGGGAGCTCATATTCAAGAGGCATTATTCTTTAATGTTTAAATTAAAAAATAGAGCTGACAAAAGAAAAAAATTAGCAAAAGTAGGATTTGCTAAAAAAAAAGTATTTTTGTTGCATCATTTTATTTTTTCATTTGATTTAAAATTGTCATTTATAAACATTTTGCCAAACGTCAATGATTACAGCAGTTTTTCCATTACCATAAATCTGTCACAGAAAAAAGATTATTAAATAACACAGATTATCTGTGTTATTTAATAATTTTTTTAAATTCGTTTTTTACTTTTTTAAAAAAATGAAACAGCCAAATTTTTGAGGTAAAAATATTTATTTTGAAATTTTTAGAGTTTGAGTAAAAAACTTTTTATTAAAATTTGACAATTAAAAAAAATTAAAGCAAAAAATCATAATTTGATTTGATTTTGTAAATGTAATGGAAGATGTTCAGAAATCATATCCACATTTATTTGTAACTAAAATTTTTTTCGATTACTTTTTGCCACTCATTTTAATTTTTTCTTACATGTCTATTCTTTAATTCATAATCTTTTCTGATAGATTCAATCGCAGAAAGTGCATTTTGAACTTGTGCAAAACATACTTCAAGCTCTTCAGCTTCTTTTCGTAATCTAATAATATCGGCATTTCTTTGAAGTTCAAATTCTCTTTGTTGTTGTTGAAGTGTTGACCTTTCATTTACAACTCGAACAAGTAAATCATGTTCTTTTTTAAGAAATTCTGATTTTAATTCATCAAGTTCTTCTTTTCTATTTTCGAATGTAACAATTATATTTGTTTGCTCTTCTTGAAATGCCCGCTTTTCAGCGTATAATTTATCCCTTTCTCTTTGGATCCATTTTCTCCCCTAAAATTTTTATCCATTTTTTCATGTTACCGTATAATTACAAACTTCAACAATTTCTTCATTATAAGTTTTGGTTAATTTTTCAAATTCTAGTTCAATGGCAGAATTATTTTGTCGTTTTCGTTCCTCCCATTCTTCCAATTCTTTATATAATCTAAAAAAAGTTAGGGTTTATTTTTATTATAATATTTTTTATAACCTTTTTTGTGCTTCTTCAACTTGATGATTTGCAAATTCAATTACATGTTCAGTTTCTTCATTTTTATCTTTAATTAATCCAACTTGCTCTTGAATTGTTGACGTTGAACTTTGTATTGTTTCAATTCTGTCAATAACGTTTTTAAAAATACTAAAAATTTTCATTTTACTCGAAAACATTTTTTTGATACTCTTACTTTTGATATTCACTTATTGAAGCTAAAATATTAGCTTGTGCTCTTTCGGTTTTTTCCACTTGACTTATCTCAACTTCATGTTTTTTATTTAAAGTTTCAATTTCATCTCTAAATTTTTTTAAAAAATTTTTACAAGCCCTTTGATTCAAAATTTTTTTACCTGTGTCTTCGATTTATTTGTTCAATTTCTCGGTTGTGCTCATCTTTCAATTTTGAAATATTTGCTTGCAACTTTTGTATTGTTTCTTGATCTTCACTTTTCTCATATTTCAATGTTGAAATTTCTCTTCGCAAATTTTCAATTTCTACATCATTTTGTCGACTGAAAAAAAAGAAGAATAGTTTTTGGTTTTGTATTTTTTAAATCTTCTTACTTTTGTGTAGATTCAGGTCTTTGTGATGGATTTTCATCTAAGAAATCATTTGTTCGTCTTCCACTCACAGTTGATGCCGGCCTTTGCGTGGAAGTATTTGTTTCTGGTTGACGTCTTCGATTTCCAGTTAAGGAGCTTGTTGTAAATAAACTGTCTAATAAATCCGTACTTGGAGGTTTTGTTGTTTCTGGTTTTGTTTCGGTTGGAATTGTGTTCCTTGAATCTGTAACTGGGGGATCTTGAAATGTTACAGTTGGACGCTTTCTTGATGAAGCTTGAACTGTATTTGGTCGTGTGGTTGTTGCAGGGGTATTTGTTGTTGATGTTCCAAACAAGTTTTCAACAGATCTCTTTTCTCTCTGTAATTTGGAATTGTTTAAAAAAAGGAACAAAACAATTAACAACTTTTGTTGTGGTTCCACTTCCAAATAAGCTACCAATTAAATCACTTCTTGAATTCGATGTCGTTGTTTCCTTAAAAATTTTATTAAATAACTAAAATTAAATAAAAAGTACAAATTTTTTTTGGATATACCTCTGGAAGAAATAAGTCGTCGTCACTCATTGCTTTTAACAACGATTTTCTTCGCCTTAGGCAATATATGCACACATCATACTGCGTATGTTTCTATGACAACGTCTTTTTTTCTGCTTTTTTTTGTTCCGAAAAAAATTGAAACCAACTATTTTTTTTATCAATTAAATGATATATATATATTTATTTAAATTACAATTTATGCATCGAATCATTTTTTTTGAAGAATAGAATAAAGAAGAAAAAACACAACCGTCAGAATTGAAAGAAAGAAAGAATCAACAAAAAATAAAACAAAAAAAAAGTAATTTCATAAAAAAATATTGCAATCTTTTGATTTACAAACATCTTCAAAGACTTGGTTTTCTTTTTTTTAAAAGACATGAAAAATTTTTTTGACGAGTAATTACCCGTTTTTAATACAATATAAAAGTACATATATTTACTAAAAGAATTTATTTCTAAGTGTGTTTTTGGAAGGTTTGTTTAGATTGATGATGATTTGTAGTAAAACCGTTCATACTCGTTGAAGAATGTACCATTGGCAAGTTTCGTGAATGTACAAATGTTTCCTGAACGTATCGAACACCAGGAACCGAAAGAATTGATTCATTATCACCCAAAGAAAATATTGCTGCTGGAAAATTACTTAAAAATGTATGATGCATTGCATCTGCAGCTGATATTCTTTCACGTCCTTCATACTGTAATAAATTTTTTTTTATAAAAAAATTTATTATTTAAAAGAAAAATATTTACCTTTAAAAATTTATCTAATAAATCTGAACTTTGGCCATCTATTCTTGGAGATAATTTTGTTAAAGGTTTTGGTTTAGAGGCGCGAAAATTTAATTGTTTAAAAATTGGTGATTCGAATAGTGATGAAGCCCTTTCAGGCGTTGGAGGGCCAAGTGTTTGAAAAATTAAATTAAGTTGCTCATCCGTAGTAGAACCAGGAAACATGGCTTTTCGCGTAAGCATTTCGTATAGAATGCATCCAACACCCCACATGTCAATATGTGATGAATACTCTTTTGAGCCTAAAAAAATAAATTTTTCTTGCTAATTCAATGCTAATTTCAAAAAAAGAGTAAAACTAATTACCCAAAAGAACATCCGGTGGTCGGTACCATAATGTTACGACTTCATTTGAATAAGTTTTTGTTGGAACAGATTGTGCACGAGCAAGACCAAAATCTGCTAATTTAAGTTCACCATTATTATTAATTAATAAATTTTGTGGCTTTAAATCACGATGTAAAACCCGTCGTTTATGACAATATGCTAAACCACGAAGAAGTTGAACAAGAAATAATTTAACATTATTTAAATTTATCATTGTATCAACTTCTTCCATATAATCTCGTAAATCATGTTCAACATATTCAAATACAAGTGTTAAAATTCGATCCGTATAAATTATATCATGTAATGTTACAACATTTGCATGTTTAAGATTTCTTAATAATGATACTTCACGAATTGCTGTACATGGTGCACCTTCTTCGTGTTCTAATCTTATCTCCTTTAAAAAAAATAAACAAACATTTAATTTTGATTTTTTTATGAGTCATTCTTACTTTTAATGCAACTAATTTTCCGGTAAGTAATGATTCACCCAAATATACGGTAGCATAAGTTCCTTCACCAAGATCAAACATTTTTTTGTATGTTTCTAGTTTGCCAAAACCAATTTCGCTCTAAAAAAGAGAAAAGACGATAATAACCAGAAAAAAAAGAAGAAGAGAAAAATGTCATTGTTAATAAAAAAATAATAAAATTTTGCTAATTAAAGTATCTGATGAATGCAGTCAACAAAATGAAGAAAGAAAGAATGGTGTTAGAGAGAATAAAAAAAAACACTTACAAGTGACGCACGTCGACTTTTTCTTGTTAATGGATTATCGAGTGTTGGAGTTCTATTAAGCTTTTCAACAACATTTTGTGGCAATTTAATGTCAGCAGGCAATGAAAGCCGTTTTTGAATATCTTGCTATAATAATAAAAAAACAAACATTAAACCGAACGGAAGATAAAAAATTTTTCCTCTCAAGGGATCTTTTTTTTTATTTCACAAACCTCACTCCATCGCCTATTATTTGGTTTTGAACGTAATTTAACATTTGGAATGTATCGTTGATGATGTTCACCATTAATATTATTACCACATGATGAATGCCCATGTGAAGATGTTGACATTTGATCACTTGTACATGGTGAAACTTCAATACTTTCACCATCTGAACCTAATGCATTTGTTTCATGTACAACAGCTGAAAATTATAAAAAAATAATAATGAAAAATATTATTTTTAAATGAATTTGATTATTCATATTTTTTCCCAATTTTCCCAAAATATTTCTTTTTTATAAATTATAATGCATAAAAATTGACACATTGACCAAAATGTGTCATTAATAAAGGATTAAAAACAACACACATGTGTGATGAAAGAAAAATTTTTTTTGGAAGTAGAAAAAAATTAAGATATTATTTATTATTACACTTACATAATGAGATCGACGGCCTCATAAGTGATGGCCTATGTGAGAAAGACATAATATTACCACGTCGCTTTTTTGATAATAATAACTGTAACCAAGAAGAAAAGGTATTATTTGCTAATAGATTACGCCTATGCTGTCCATTTACAGATGATGTATCTCCACCCCCTTCAGATAATGGAAGATCATCTTCAGGAGTTGAAGGTAAATCTCCACCACGAAATCCTCCACGGCCTAATTGAACATTACGTAAAAATGCTGCTTCTTCAGCTGCAGTTGGATTACAAAAATCATGAAATGTTGCCGATCTTGACATCTCTTGTTTTTAAATTCAAATATTTTCAGAAGGCTTAAGATGACAGCAACAAGTGTCCAAAGGTTTTAGTAGCTTTATTGGAAAGCATGAATGGAGACGGTTAAAAGTAATAGAATGTTCGGTGACGCGACAACGAGACCGGAAATGGTAGACCCGCCTCGCGCAATTGTGAGGTGCGTCTTCAAGCAGTTATATAATAGTAATAGCAGCAATAAATGGTGTTAACCCCCAAATTAACCAAAATAAAATAAAAAATACTTCTACAATAATTTTTTTGAAACAATAACAAAAATAATAAAATCTTAATACTGCGCAAAAATAAATATAAAAAGAAGAGAAAAAGAGAAATGTTAAGGTCAAATGCCTAAAAAGCAGATTTCTTATAGCTGAAGCTTTAATAGATGGGGGAAGAGAGTAGTAGCAGTAGTAGTACTACGGGATGCTGCTGCTGTTTGTGGTGGCAGACAAGTGTCACTAGCGACAAAATGCATGTGCTAGACGGCAAAAAAAAGAAGAAGAGGGAAAAAATGGAGAAAAAAGAAGAGAGAATCAATACGAAATGGCGGCCTGCATGTTTTTCGTGTGCAGTAAACTCTTCTTCTGCTGGTTAAAAAAAACCCTCCACAAAAGGACCGAATAAAACGGCGAAAAAAGAGGAACAAAAAGAAAAAAAGAGACGTTGAACATGCCATAAACAACATACATACAAAAGAAGGAGGAACAAAAAAAACTAGCTTCTCCTAACGGCATTTTCAAAAAAGCCTTGCTAACTTGGTGAAAGAATGGCAAAAAAAAAAGAAAAAGGGAAAAGAAGACGAAGAAGCTAAGCTTCTCACTCTGTTGAAGTGAAGAAGGAGGAAGAGGGAGAGAGAGAGAGAGCTTACAATGGTCAATTGCCAGAGGACATCTGGTCACATATATATCTTCTATTTTTACGTCCGTTATTCCCTTAGCTAAAGCCAATTTATCTCTATGTCGAAAAAAAGTCTTGTGAGAACACTCTTAACATGAAAGAAGAGGACACAAATTAAATGGATTGGTGACTTTTTGAGTTTTTTTTACAAGAGCCATTGAATTTACAAGCATCCATATTATTTTCCCTTGAGAGATGAAAAAGAATTCTGTGGCGCGTGTCATCTATTTTTTTTCATCCTTTTTTTTGAATCATCCCAAATATTTAATAGCCTCGTTTGCAAAAAAAGAGAAAGAAAAAAGATGTTTTTTTATGATACAGAAACAAAAAATTTTTTTTAACGAAATTTTTTTTATATAATTAAGAGAAATCATGACATGTTTTGTGTACTTAATATAACAGAAATATAAAAAAAAAGAAAAAAGAAAGAACCACTTACCCTTGTTTCGATGCCCAAAGAGCGGTCTTCCGGTTTTTTTTAAAGAACCAACAAGATGTTCAGTAAAGCTCTTATGCTTTGATTTAACGTCGCATGTTCGACGCGATTTTGGACGAATAAGTACTTGGGGTTCGCAATTCTAAAGTATCATCTGTCAAAAAAATGAAGAATAAAAAGAAAAATTTTTTTTCAACTCACTGGATATTCACAAACATTGCTAACATGTCCGTAATAACTAACTGGTCTTGAAATAATAGGTCGATCGGGAATAAAATTTGGTGGATATAATTGATTTCGTGATCCACGTCTTCGATAAATCCCTGATGCATTCGTTAATGTACCATTTCCCTCTTCCATAATAATTCCATCAGCATTTAATCGATCGGATAAATGATTTAATGAATCAGATAAATCTAATGTTGCTAATGATCCTTGACTTCCATGCCCCTTTCGATTTGTACCAAAATTTGAACGATTATAATTTTGTTGAATTATTGAAGTACCATTTAAATCAATTGTATGAAATGTATCAACCAGCTGCTGATGCCCTGATACATTCGCTCCATCATCATCTGATTTATATGAAGACCGAAAGGCATGACTTAAACGACGTTTTAATTTTTTCATTTCATTTAAAATCTAAAAAATAATAATTTTTTTGGATAAAGTTTTAAATTTCCGAGATAAAAGCAAATAAAAAAAGCCATTCAAAATAATTTTTATGCCGCGTTTATGATCAGATAATAGCAATAAATAAAAATATTTTTTTCTTTTTGCATCCCTATTTTTTCTAGGATCCGTTTTCTCGAAGCAATAATGGGCTTTACCGAGATTGAAAATTTCGTGCAGCAGCTTATCAACGCATTGAATCGACTTATTTTTTTCGAAAAAAACTGTTGGGTCTTTGTTTTTTTTTTAAAGTTTTTTTGCTTTAACCGTTTCAATGATTGACTGCATTTTTTGGTTTCCCTTAAAGCAGTGTTCTGAGACCAACTATAAACTTTTTTTAAAAAAAGTTATTTTAACGACCTCAAGAAAAAAAACAAAACAAAAAAACTATAATAGTCATAAGTGAGCTGACAATGACAGATGTGCGGAAATGGGCAAAAAATGTGTGGAAAAAAATCAACAGTAAAAAGAAAAAATCTTTTGGGGTCAAAATTGAAGCAAAACTAAAAAAATAATTTTTATCTTTAAAAAAATTGTTGGGTATCGGCTTAAGAAAGAAAAAGGTAGATGGAAAAACGGAGGACACTGTCGTCCTTAAAAATTTCTTGTACAAAACTCAATTTTTTTGTTTGCTAAAAAATATATACAAAGAGGAAACACAAATGAAAAAAAAATATAATGATAAATGAAGGCGTGCCGCGCTTAATTTTTCTTTTTTAAAAAAAATATCAATGAAAAAAAGAAAACTTTTCAAAGGCGGTTAAAAATCAATGATTCACAAGAAAAAAAACCATATGCCTCTAATAACACCAAAATTTTAATCATAAAAATCAAAAAACAACATTAGAAAAACAACTAATAACAACACTTTTAAATGATAAGAGAGACGTTTGTGAAACAAAAATTTCTTTAACATTGATTTTCAACAATCATTATTACTACTACTTAATTAGGAAGAGAAGATCGCCTTGAGAAAAAAAAACTTTTTTTTTATATTGTTCTCAAACAAAATCATAATACAATCAGGGCGCGACCTGAAAAAGGGCGCAATCGTAAAAAAAGGAAGAAGAAGAATGAAGACAATTTTACCGCACATTAAAAAAGGAACGCCATCATTAATAATTGGACGGAATCCAAAGGATTGCGGGTAAAAAGAGAGAAGAAAAAAAAGATAAATAGGATTTTGTTAGTAAGAAAATGAGCAAGAGATGAAAAAAATAAGAGAAGTGTGAGAAAAATGGAATAAATGATAAAACATAAAAATGGAATAAAATTATTTTATTAAAAACTTTTTTTTCTCTCTTTCTTGCCATTTTTTCATATTGAATTTTTATTCTTTCTAAGGTTGACATGAAGAAGATGTGCTGCGCTATATTTTGGAAAAATAAGCGCACGTCGCAGTTAATACTTTGGGACCGTCTTTCGACGATTGGGTTTCGAGTCACCTCTTTTTCGTCTTCTTCTGACGAATCACTTTTTTTTCTCTTTTCCCCACTTTTTTTAAACTGCGCAACTCGTCCGTACATTTTTGTGCATACACACGCTATCGGCTGCCTGTTTGCTTCTAAAATGATTGAAAAAAAGAAGCGAAAATGTTGATGTCTTTCACTGATTTTCGTTTTGTATAAAACAACTCTCTGAACAATTGCTTGACTCCCTTTTTTTGTGTCCCCCCTGCAGTCTCCCGCAGTGCACATTCATTTTTTAGCTAAAAATACATATCAAAAAAAACTTCTCTCCCTCCGATTGTGATTGCTTTCAGCTACTTGTTCTCACTTCAAAAAAAATCTTTTGTTTGTAAAACTGTTTTTTCATTTCTAAAAAAAGTTTTTAAAAAAGTCAAAAGTAAGATTTGTTGGAACAAAAATAGAAAAGCTGTTTTTTACACTTTGAAAAATTGGTTAAAAAACCGTTACAAAGCTTTATTATAATAGTTTCAAAAGGTGTGTTTTTCAAAAATTTTGTAAGTTCTATAAATTGGAATAAAAAAAAATGCCGTACAAAATTTTTCATATTCTTTTCAAAATAATATTTCAACACGAAGTTAATATCTTTTAACAAAATAGAAAAAATACAATAAGTGTACTTTTCCCATAAAAAAATAAGAAAAAATTAATGAAGGAATATTTTGAATCAAAAATGAGCAAAAATATACCTGCCACGAAGAATCGTAATTTATTACCTGACATAAAAGTTAAAAAAGGTTTAATTTATGAATTAAAAGTTACCAAAGAAATGATTTTTTTTCTTTAAAAATACAAGGAGAAAAATAACCTTTACGATTTTTCGAAACTACTGTAAGAAAAAAGAAGTATCATTGAATATTATTTACAAATTACAAAAATCCTTTAATTTTAAAATACGGTAGTTTTGTTACAAAAAATAATGTTCGTTGATGCATTCACATTTGTTTTTCTGATGATAAAAACGAAATGTGGCTCATGATTATTTTTGATATTATTATTCATTCATTATGAGAAAAAAATTCTTGGTAATTTTTTTTCTCATAATTCAAAATATGAACCAAATTTGTTTATAACAAATGAAATATTTTTCCAAAACGTTTAGGATTCATTTAATTATATTTGTTATCACATTTTAACAAAACAAAAAATTAAAAAATGATAATAAAAGAATATTATTAACGATAAATAAAAAGATTTTGCTTTTCAAATTTTTCTTTTTTTAAAAGCTCAAATCAGAAAATTTTAATTTAACAAGATTTGAAATTCCTTTGAATATTTTGTATCGTCAGTTTTTTGTAGAAATTGGAAACAACAGAGAATTTTGCGATGAAAAAATAAGATGAAATATCAAGTAAATGTCGACAAAATGATAAATTTTTTTTGTATTGGAGTAATATTTTATGAATGGATTATTCAATCAAATATCACATTAGATTTAACAAAATGAGATTAATACTTTTTTTAAACAATTAATGGTTTTTTTTTCTGTAAAACAAAAACTGCAGTTATTAAATCTTGTAAGACAATTTTCTACTGTCCATTTGTATGATCGTTAGGTAACCTAACTTAGGTTCATACTATTTTGAAAAAAAATTTTTTGAAACACAAGAAAATTCTTGGAACGATTTCTTTCAATCCCCCATAAATTTTTTTATATTTTAAAAAATGAATTCATTTTAAAGCGCGCCTTTCTTTCTCCTCTTTCAATCTAGACGTCTGAATTAATTATTTTTATTTCTTTTTAGCAATGGATTTTAACAATTCTTTTTTGTCTCGTCGATTCTATGGTGCTGAAGCTGCTAACAATTCTTCGTTAAATTCATCTGCAAGAGGCTTTCATCGAACTTTTAATGAAACTAATGATAGTTATCGAAGTGGTGGCGGTGAATCTCAACTAAATTATAATCCTGAAGAAAGTGTCCGAAATAGTCTTGGTATTCATAGAAGTAATACAATTACTGGTTTTGATTCTTCTTTTTCTACTCGACGTCGTATTATGCTTCAATCAACTCCAATTACAAATCGTCGAATGGGTGATCGAGTTCCACCGGTTCCTAATATTGATGTTAGTACTATTACAACAGCTAATGAAAATGAAGATAACAAGCGAAGAGCTACTGAAGATCGAAGCTGTGTTCCACATTTTTTTGGTGTTGCAGGACTTGAAAAACCGCAACGCGATGAAATGTATATGAATAAACTTGCTGATAACGGTATTCACCTGTTTCTTTATATTTTAATTTGTTTTTAATTTTAGATATTAACCCTGCTTTGAATCAACGGACACTTTTTGCTCCATCTTGTAGCAGAAGTAACACATTTGCTAATCGAAGAGAAATTGGCGGGAGAGATGGAAGATTTTCACCCTATCCAAAAGCTGAAAAAGAAACTCGTAAAGCAGGACCACCTTTACGTTCATTAAATGATTCTAAACCAATGATTAAACGCAAAGTTGATGAACTTTCACTTCCGCCAAAAGCAACACAATCTCCAGATGAACGTG
>JAQIXH010000693.1:0-11637 GCA_034700145.1 Panagrolaimus detritophagus | reverse complement strand
GAGGATTGCAGCTTTTTTTATTTTTACCAGAACTTTCAAATTTTTGTTTCTCAGATGAAAGGGATTTTGGGATTGTTAGATTAAAATTTGAACATTTTTGATTTTGATTTAAATTAAGATTACTGTAATGATCTTTTGAATTATCACTAACAGTTATATCTTCTTTAAAAGGCAAACAGAAATCATTTGTAGCCATCTAAAATTCCTCAAAATTTATAAGCTGAATAAGTTAATACGAAAACGACTGCTTAGAAAATTTCTTTTAAAATAATTAAAAAAGTTTTGAAATATTAGTCATAAAATTTAAAGCTCCGACAACTTTAAAGTTTTAGACAAATAACAGCAACTTCCAAACATTTAAAATCTAAGCAACGATTGAAAAAAAAAGATTTTTCATAAGCTTTCTGGAAAAAATGTGACTATTCAAGACGCACAAGAGCTAATATGCCATTAAACGTGTATAATAAGAATGATGCAACAAAGACGTGTTTCTTTAAAAAAAAAGAAACTTTAAGCGTTAAATCTAAAAAATGTCTGAAAAGCTTCGTGCAAGAAAGTTTTTCAAAAAAAATCTAAGAAATGCTGAAACAAAAATTTTCGAATGTGTAGTGTCGAAAGTTGTGAAAAAAAAGGTGAGAATTAAAATATGTGATTGAAAATAAAAAATAAGGATGATGAAACTGACATATCATAAATATCATGTAGAAAAGAAAAACTGAAATAGCAGGAGCGAAATTTTATTGGTTAAAAAAGCTTTGTTTTACAGCTATAAAAAATTGGAAAGTTTTTGTGTGATTATTATTTGTTGAATTCAGATTTAATTATAAAACAGGAAACAAAATGAAAAAATTAAATAGCTTTTTTGAAAGATAAAAACAGCTGATTGAAAATGTTTCAGTTTAATTATAAGTTAAGTGATTGATCTAGTCTTAGTGTATAAATTATAACCAAACCATTAATGTAAAATTGTCAAAAACAAATGGGTTTTTGACATTTTTGTTTAACCTTTTTTCTTGTTTTGCAAACTTTTAAGTTAAAAAACAAAAACAATAATTATAAATTTTAACAGCGCTTTTTTTGTCCAATTTTATGCTAACTGAAAACAGATGCTATTCCGGAGATTCCCTTTTTACACATTTCAACTGCAACGCTTGTGCATTGCTTCCAGTGGTGCAGAAAATTAAGATGCATCTATTAACATTAAAGCTAATTCACTCGTTAAAATCAGTTACGCGTCTCCAAAAAAGTTAAGAAGGGATTGATCTTTTATTCAAAAATCCTCGTAACTGTTTTACCAAAAAATTTGCTTTAGAATTTAAACTGATTTTCTTTTCTTTGTTGTAAGTAAAATAAAACTCGATAAACTTTGATAAAAGTTTATGATACAATTTATTGAAATAAAACAATGTAAATTATGTGATAGAAATTCCGGGGTTGAATTGTTTTATTTTACTACGAAAGTGTAAACTAGAAAAATGTCTTGTATTATTTGTTTAAAAAACTGTAATTACATTAAAAGTTTAATATACCACGTTTGGTTTTTTAAAACTGTACATTTGGTTTTTAAAAATCAAATATTTTTTTTGTAAAAACATGTTTCAGTACTTCGTTTTATTTTTTGAAAATCATTTGTCAAACTGTTGAATTGGTTTTTCTGTTAACTCCAAAGCTCTATGGTAACTTTTATTAAATAACTGTGGAGAAAAAGTATCTATTTAAAAAATGTTTTAGATGTAATAAATATTGTCACACAAATGATGTCGCATTTGAAAATTTTACAAATTTTTATTTTAAAAAAACTGAAATGCATTTGTTTTGATTTAAAATTTAGGAAGAGATATTAGAAAAAAACTGAATAAAGATCATTGAGATATTAAGAATTAAAAATTCAAGGGTTTAACTGCATTCTTCTTAGTTTTCCATATTTCCAATATTTATAAATTTGTTACGAATGTTTAAAGGCTATTAATAAGTAAGGTAAGTTTTTCATTAATATTTAAATAAACTGCGTCACTTTTCTCACTTTTCAGCTGTAATGAAAAATTTGTAAAATATTTAAAACTGGCAATGTGGTGCACTTTAACAAAACTTGTTTACATCTTGTTTTTCAAACAGTTGTCTTCCCATTATCAGAATTATTAAAAAAAAAAACTAAATTAAATTATTTAAAATTTAGGATTTGTTGATAAAGCTATTTTAAAATTTAAAAGTTATTTATTAACTGAATAACTCAAAAACCTTGGAAAGCAGAAATGTCATTATAAAACGAAAAAAATTAAGAATTTGTTACTTGTTAAATTTCTTTAATTTTACCCATAAACGGCATATTTTATTTTTATAATGAACTGAACAATTTTTTAACATTAAAATTTTACCAATAAATAAACTGTCAGGAGATTTTGATAGAGAATTTCTTCTTTCTTTACTTTTCTTTCTTTTTTTTCTCTCCATTCATTTTGAGCTCATCTTGAAAAAAAGGAAAGAAAAAGAAATGGTCATTGCCGTTGGCATCGATCGACCCGTAAAAATTTATCCGAAAATTATATTTTTCCGAAAAAAAACTTGTTTTTGCGAGATTTTTCCATTTTTGTGTCATCTCTTTTCTTCTTTTGCCTTCTTCATCTAATTTATTACAGATAAAACGGCGAAAAACAAATTACGCAATATTCAAACTTCATAAAAATTTTGAATTTCTCGTTTTTAGATAACTGCGATACCGATAAACTTCAATCTAAAAAATTTTTAAAAGCATTCTCAATTTTTTAAAAATTAAAATAAACTGTTGTCCCATTCTTTTAAATTTCTCGTTTTTAGATAACTGTCTTCCTCTAATTTATTTTTTTTAATTTTAAAAAGTTTTGAGCTGCTTTGCAAAACTTTTTAAATTTTGCAAAGCAGCTCATTAATGATTGTTTAAACATACAAATCAAAAGTTAAAAAAAGAGTAGCACAAAAACTTTAACAATGACGTACAATAAACTAGTTTTTTTGCTTAATTTTATTTACATTTTTTGGTACCGAGAAAAGGAGAAAAAAATCTTTAAAAAATATTTATTTTTTTGTCTGATAGTCAGAAGAATCATCGATATGAAAAAAACACGCTAAACAAACAATCATGAAAAAAAATTTAAAATATTTTTAGACAAAACTGGCAGATGGCAGAAGGAAACCTCACGTGTTTTTAAGTTTGATAAGTTTATTAAAACTGCGCAATTTTGGACTTGGCCTATCGTTTATAACTGATATGTTTAAAAGTTGTACTGGCTTCTTGTGTTTGTTTGTATATGAAATAGCACTGCCAACCTTTTTTTTTCCAAGGATTAATTAAGTTCAAAGGGTAATTTAATTAAACTAAAAGCTTTGAGTCAAAGGGAACGAAATATTTTTTATACGAAAGTGTCAAATTAGAATCAATGAAGATCAAGGATAAAATAAAACTGTAAGGGCAATTTGATTAGATATTTTGCGCCTGGTAGTTTAAAGTTTTAACTGTTTCATCACTTGTTATCATGAACAATAGAATTATTTAAAGCATAAAGCGAGGAAAAGAAGTATAAAATTTGATAAAAGTTTTGATCCCTATTTTGTAAAATGACTTGCGCGCTTTAATAATTTGCACCATTTAATTTAATTTTTAAAAACAAATCTCAAATAGATCTTCAGTGATATCCATGGTTAGGTCGGCAAATTAACTAAATGGATTATGTAAATGAAATAGTTAAAATGTCAAATGAATTATACTTTTTTTTATAACTGTCCATGCAAACAAAAATTTGCAACAACCGATAAAAGGGAAAAAATTAATATTGTTGCTTCTACTGTATTCAAAAGCGTGGCCATTTGAGTTCCATCTATTTTCTTTAGATTTTTCTTAACTTTAGCTGTAACAATACAGCAAAAAAAATTAAAACGTTTTTATAACAAACTGAATTAAACGATTACCAAATTTACCAACGATTTATTGATTTACCAACGAAAAATTTTATATTTAAATGTGCACAAATTGTTAAAACTGAAGTCCGTCAGTTTTTTTAAATTGGATAATTTAAAAATTTTGGTAGTGAATTATTAATACAGAAAAGAAAAAAAATATGTTTTTTTGAACTTCGTTTATTAAACTGAAAAAATAAAATCTTCTTCTTAATTAT
This sequence comes from Panagrolaimus detritophagus, assembly GCA_034700145.1. Classification (NCBI taxonomy): domain Eukaryota; kingdom Metazoa; phylum Nematoda; class Chromadorea; order Rhabditida; family Panagrolaimidae; genus Panagrolaimus; species Panagrolaimus detritophagus. The sequence goes on along the minus strand of JAQIXH010000693.1, from coordinate 7,489 downwards.
TAGCATTAAAAGTGCTTTATGCTAAACTTGGGAAACTGAAAGCTTAAAGCCTTTTTGTTAAGTTTTGGTCTTTTATTGATTTATTCGAACTATGCTCTCACAGATTCAACATTTGCTTTGAATTGGAATGGTTTAATAAAACTGAAATTTTGTACATGTTACCGAAATTTTTGTGTATCCAGCAATATTGTAAAGGACTAGGAATTTTTGTGAGAAATAATTTTTAAACTGTAATATCTCAAAAAGTAACACAGAAACTCTAAAAATAAATAAGATATTCGTAATCAGCGTCTTTTTGAGATATTACAGTTTTAAAAATTATTTCTCACAAAAATTCCTAGTCCTTCACAAAAATTCCGGTAACATATATATTTTATGGTTAAACTTTTCAGAATTTAAGATGAATTTTTTTTACCTAAAAAGTACAGTTTTCAAAAAGAAATTTATTCATTTTTGAATGTTCACAACAAGAATCTCAAAACATTTTTAAAAGCAAATTCAATAGCTCCAATTTTTAAAGACACGTTTTTAACTGTTATTTAAAACATAAAAATATCTAAATATTTATTCTTCAAAAAAAGTTATCTATAGAAATAAACAAAAGCAAAAAATACAACGTTGAAAAGAAGGGGGGTATATGCAAATAAACGTTGATTTTTTCATAACTAGTTTTTTTTCATGCATCTAATTTCAATGTTTTTTGTGTACTCTATTCTTTTTTCCGGCTTCCCGAAATAAAAAAACCCGACAATTACAAATCTTTCTTTCTTTTTTCTGTCTTCCTTGTTTCTTTTAAAAAAGCTAAAAATATTTTTTAAAACGTGAAAAAAAAGAAGACAGACAAAAAGCAAAGCAAAGAAAAAAATGTTTGGAACGACCTTTGATTTGCTTGAATCTTGCCTCATTTTTTTCCTTTTTGCTTGGTTTTTTAATATCATTAATCACTGTGCGTTTTTTACTTTGTGCTTTTTTGTTTTAATTAAATTTATAAGTTTAAAAATTTGAAAAAAAGAGAAATGAGACTTTGATCAGTGGTTATATATTTTTTTTGAAAAGAGATTTAACTGATTTTAAATTTTATATTGAATAAAACTGTAGCCATTTATGAAATTTGTTCGGTTATGACGTTTTCATAAATTAGAGCATCTTTCATTTTTCGAGCTATTGCTGCTTTTACTTTTTATTAATTTCAACTGATTATTTTTTACATTCCAAGTTGGGGGCAATGGAAATGTTTTATATTAATTTTAATGACATGAAAAGTTGAAAGGGTTAAAACTGAAATTTTCTAAATTATTACCTTTGTTTTTAAATTTAGCGCCTTCATTTTCGACATAAAAATATGTTTGTTTAAGGTAATTTTGAACTGTTCTTTAATTTTTAAAGATTTAAAAAACTGGATCAATGTTAAGTGGAGAGTAATTATATTTTTAATATTAATAACAAACTGCCCGGGCTCCATTGGGGTATAACATGAGTTGTAAATTTCTTTCTAAATCACCTGAAACTTGGCAGGATTTGGATTTTACTAAAAATTTTAACTGTTTATTGTTTCTACGTATTTTAGTATTTATTAATTTAATTAATTTTAACTGATAAGAGCAAGGTTTATATTTTATAAAATTTTCATTTTTTACTGAAAAATATGAAAAAATCTTAACAGCAGTATTCTGTTTAATCTCAAATATTTTCTCTATTTTCTCTGTTTCAACTTTTTCGATTATAATAATTAATCAAATTTACATTAATATAGGCTAAAAATTTGACTAAACTATAAGAATTTTTATGTTGTTCATTAAATTTTTTCATTTTATTAAACTGCGGATTTCAATTTCATTAGTTATAAAATTGCGTCAATTTTTAATAATAATTTTTTTACATTTAACTGATAGCAAATTAATTAGAAGCTTTAACTACCATTTTTGTGAAGCATCTTTTTTCTTTCAAAAATAAATTTTAAAGAGCGATTTAAACTGATGTTTCATCTCCCGGAATAAGGAAATATGTTGTAAAACTGTATTTTTCAAATGATTTATTTTTTGTTTTGTTTTTGAAAGTACAGTCGAACCTCGATTTTACGTCCCTCGATTTTACGTTTACCTCGATTTTACGACCGTCGGTCCCTCCAAATTGAAATCCCTGTAAACGGACCTCGATTTTACGTCCTTTTTTTAACGGTCCCTTGAAAGTCGTAAAATCGAGGTTCGACTGTATAAAAAGTTAAATCGAAATAAACTCTGGACTAAATTTGTGGTTCAAATTTTGCATCAGAAATTTGTGCAGCGGTTCCATAAGTTTTTACACATACATTCTTGTGATGAAAGTTTAAAAATTTTTGTTGTATAAAATTAGTATTATTTTGTCTTTTAAACTGAACACTAAATTTCCACATCAACTAGTTTTTTTTTAAATTTTAAGTTATGGAAAAGTCTTGTTTTTACCGAAGAAAATAGTATTCCTTCAACTGAAAATCATTAATTCCAATCTGAATTTGTACAATTTTAGGTTAAGCTTTTTTGATAACTGTTAAAGTTTTGCCAACAGTTTTTAAGAATTACTTATATTTCTTTTCATATGGAAACTTCGGTAATAAAACTGTGAGAGACTTTTTCTTTTTTACAAAAACCTTTTTTTTCTAACATAAACTGCCGCCCACATCGCTTCTGGGGGTATTAGAAAATACCAAAAAATAATGGATCAAAAATTAACTTTTTATTTAAAACCTGATTTTGTACAAAAATACATATATATATATATTAGTCTCGACCTTCTCGCGTGACCTTTTTTTGCAATTACATTTTTTCACCAAATTTGTCTTTTATTCTTGTCTTTTCAATCAAATATATAAAAAACAAACATCTGATTTTTCTGGTTTTATTTCTGGTTAACAGTTTTTTGTAAAAAAGTTTGTTAATAATTTTTGATAAAACTGCAGCTTCCGGTACTTCTTTGATTCTTATGAATTCTTTTGAAAATTAGTATGCAAATATATTTAACTGAGTCTTGCTTCTTGTTCGAAATAATATTTAATATTTTTTTAAACTGGAATATCAAAAAATTTTGATAAACGCCCCTATAAAATTAGAAAAGCGAAAACTGCTGGTTTGAATTGTTTTATTTAAAGTAATCATTTTTAGTGATCCTTTGTGTGAACAGATTTTGTGCTTTTTAAAATAAAGAATTCGATCGAACTTTGATCATAAAAAAATTTACAAAATTTGAATTATGTTAAATATATATAAAAACCATTAATGTTTTGATTGAGATTCGAACTTTTTTATGAAATGAATGTTTAAGTTAAAAATGTTTTAAGGTAATTAATAATTAAGCAAAACTGATTATTCTTTTCAAAAAATTTCTAGTGAATCCCTTTTGGTTTTAAAAATTTTTTTTGAAGTTTTTTTTTAAATTTTAATTTTTTAAGTATTTCACGAACAATCAATGATTTGTAAAATATTCAAAACTGAAGCAATTCATGTGGTGCAAAAATGTATTTTAGTGAACCTTTTTTGATTCTATTTTTTAAATGTCCGACTTTTAAACTTTTTCTTCGTTTTTATTATTATTTTTAAATACAAAGATTAAAAACTGAAGGAATGTCATGTGCAAGTTTATTAACAAAATTATGTTAGAAATTAACTGGGGTGAGTAAGTTTGAAATTAATATGAGCAGAACTTTTAAAAATAGAACAAATTTTGATTTAACTATTAGTTTTTGATTTAAAACTAAATGAGGCAAATTGTATCGTTTTTTTTTCTTTAAAGCAAAAATTTTTAGTAATTTATTCACTGTTACTGCAAATGACAATGTAATCAGAAACTGAATAGCAATTTTGGCACCAAAATTTTACAAACAAAAAAACTGAGATTAAGATTCTTTTTATCTCCCTTATTTTTTATTTCTTTATTTTTCTCTCCATTCATTTTGAGCTCATCTTGAAAAAAAGAAAGAAAAAGAAATGGTCATTGCCGTTGGCATCGATCGACCCGTAAAAATTTATCCGAAAATTATATTTTTCCGAAAAAAACTTGTTTTTGCGAGATTTTTCCATTTTTGTGTCATCTCTTCTTTTCTGTTTTTATATAAAAACGGCGGAAACGAGGTCTCTCTCTTCTCTTTCTCCCTTTTTTTTCTTTTTCTCCGGATTACGCCATCGCTGAAAGCTTTTTTTCTCGATTTTTGACAGGTCATGTAGAAAAATTTTATTTTATACTTAAATTTTATTTTTTTGTTGATGGGTTACGTTCTGATTTTTTTTCAACAACTGGTTTTTTCTTTTAATAAATTTAAAAGTCGCAAATTTTAACATTAAAAAAGAATTTGAAAATATAAAACATGATTTTTATTTACCAAATTGAAACTCTTCTTCTTTTTTAACAAATATACATACATAATGCAATTTTAAGATTTTTCTAAGATTAAGTAAGAGAAAAAAGAAAAGATCATAAATAAATAAAATAATAAACTGGAAGATGATGTACGAGAGTGGTGATTTAACTGTGGCTATCTCTTTTATATTTTGAAAAACACTTTAAACTGCATTTGTTAAGTTAAGTAGCTTCATCCAGAGGAATATTATCTTATAAAAGCATTAAAAACTTTGATTCTAATTTTTATGGATTTAAAACACTGACAAGAAATATTGAATGTTTTTAAAACTTAAAACTTGTCAAAGAATGTTAATAAGACCGGAAAGCAACGCTATTTTTGAAAAAAAATTTAAGTTTGTTTTACTAAAACTGGTATGAATGAATGATGACTGAATTAAATTATTTATCAAAATACTAAACTGAGGCTTCTTTTTTTCCGGGTAAAAAACTATAAAGTTTTAATTATTGTGTTAAGACAGAGAAAATCTTCAATAACTACTTTGGTGTTTAGCTGAAGAGTGCTTTTTTTAATTTTTAAGCTTTTATATATAATTTTTGGTAATTGAAAAGGTATTTAATTTTTGTTAAACTGCCATATAAAGCAATGATTCACAGAATCTCGTGTAGATTTTTAAAACTGTAATAAGTTTCTATCTGTTTTTGCTTTCCCTGCTATTTTTTTTGTGTTAAAATTTAAACTGTATTTTTTTTTTGCTTTTTTTAACAAATTACTTTTTCCTTCTTTTTTTTGCAATTGGAGCCAAAAAAAGTGCATAAAAAAAGGAATCACAGAGGTCGTTCGCTTCTCTCCGGTTGGTACGAGAACAAGTTTTTTTTTAAATATTTATTTCAGCGTCAGTTTTGCTTTCAGGAAAGACAAAAAAAAATGAAAAGAAGAAAGAATTGAAATGAAAACAGAAACTCATTTTTTAAAATATTTTTTATTTTTACAAGTTTTTGATATTTAAAACTGCAGATTCAAAAATATTGGGTAAAAAAAGTTATGATATTTTAAAACTGTTGCCCATTAATCAAACATTTAGTGGTTAAAAAAAACTGAGGCCCTTTTTTTAAATTTAAATTTTATTATAAAAAATATTTATTAAACTGTTGAGATTTTTTTCAGGTTTCGTCACTAATTTAAGTATAAACTGACATAATTAAAATCTTCTCGGTAATAATATTTTTAAACTGCGAAATGTAAATACCAGTAAAATTATCTTCAGGGTTTCTTGATTTGCTATCCTCTAATTATAATCTTCTGTAGTATTTTTTTAGAAAAAATGCTTAAAAGCGAACGATTAACAGTTTATTTCGAATTAGCTATTAATTTATTTTATTAAGTAAAAATTAAAAATTAAGATGTGACTGATAAACAGATGATTATTAATATTGTTACGAATACCAAAAACTTTGCGAATGTGTTTTATAATTAAATATATACGAATTAACTGAATTACAGAATTTTTTGAATAAAACTGTTTATTTTTTTAAATTTGTATTGCCTCTACTCTTTTGAAAATTATCAATGAAAAAACTGTGTAAGTTTTTCCATTTAAATTAACACCCTCCAAGAATTTAATCAATGCCTTTCATTTTTTCCCTCTTCAAAACATTTTTTTTCCTTTTTTTCACAGCTTTTTTGCTTTTTATTTCTTTTTTGTGTGTTTGATTTTTATCAATTTTTTTCACTGATAAAAAAGCTGTGAAAGCAGGAATAAAAGAATGGGGAATGCTTTACACTTTCTTCAAAGGTCAGTGCTTTTTGTTGGTACAAAAAATCAAAGAAAAAAATGGTCCGATTTTCTTTCCTTTTAAATATGTCTATATTCTAAAGTCCGGGTTTTAAATTTTAAACAGCTTTTTAATTTGGAGTAAAACTGTTAATTGGTATTTTGTGTCTTAAAAATTACAGCAACTTTTTTCTTGTTTTAAAACAATTGTCAAAAAAGAGTAAATATAGATTATTAGTTTTTTTTTTTTAAAAATGGAAAACTGCTTGAAAGAGAGGTTGTAGTTTCGGGATAAGGGTATTCAAACTGGGATTGACGACATTTGCGTAACTTTTTATGCTGGAAAAGGTAATGCGAAATTTATATTGAAACTGGCAAATTTTATAATGCTTCTATTAACGGTTTTTCTTTACCGTCTTTTAAAAAGTAAAAAAAAACAGAAATCTATGTGAATTTGAAAAAACGTTTTATCTAGATTAAAGAAAAATATTTATTTTACATAAAGTTTGTGTGTAAACTGGGCTTCAAAATTTTCTCGTTTCGATATTAGTACGGTTTAAAAAACTGAAACAAATCAAAATATTACTTTTTGTGAGTTTGAAGTCCTTATAATTTAAGTTGGTAAAAAAAGGTTTTGAATTATTAAAATTTTTAAAACTGAAGACATATTTTAATCTTTGGTTAAAACTGTACTTCTTGTTTCCATAAAACTTTTATAAATTTTAACCGTTTTTTTACGTCCAACATAAGCATTCTTCTTTTTTTTGTATTATTTATCCAACCCAATTTATTTCTCGCTCATTATTATTTTTATATTTCCATTTTTCTATATCTTTTCCTTCTCAATCCTCTATCTCTCTCTCTCTCTTCTCTTCCCCTTTATTCAGATGCCCTTTTTAGCCTTGTTTAAAAAAAAAAAGATTTCATTTTCTATCCTTTATAAAAATGTAAATCTAAAAACAACGAGAAAAAAACCGGTTTTTTTATTTTATTTTGGTATTTGCCCCCGATTGCGCCATTTTTAACCTCTCTCCTTTTTATTTCGCTCTCTCCTCCCTTTTATTTAAAAATGAACATGAAAATAAATAATACGTAATATTTCTATCACATCTTCCTTTTTTCAGGTCGTCAGGACTGGAATCGCATGTAAAAAAACTTTTTATGCGCAAAAAAGAAGAGAGAGAAAAAAAGAGAAAGAGAATCAAACGCAGGTCATCGCCTCCCGGTGCCAGGATGCGCAGGTTTCACCATCACTTCTGCCGCCAATGGGGGGTTCTTCTTCTTCTCTCTCTCACTGCCAGCAAAAATCTCTCTCCATGTTTTTAAAATAATAATAATAATAATCAAAGAGGAGAAAACGCGTTTTTTTTCTCCTTTTCTCGTCG
>JAQIXH010000692.1:0-11640 GCA_034700145.1 Panagrolaimus detritophagus | reverse complement strand
ATGATAAATGACGATATATGCAAAAAGAACGAAGAGGCACGTCTGAACCCAGGCGGCATTTTTTTCCATTCTCCAAACCCTTTTTGGCTCCGCTTTAGCGCAGTTGAACGCGGGCCAGGCTAAGACGCAAAATGAACGAAAAAGTTTGATGCCGGTCGAGCGCCAGTCGAAAAAAAAAGAGTTTAATTTGTCAGATTTTGTTAGAAAAAAAATTATTAATTGATTGAAATTTAAAATCGATGCCTGAGAAGATTGAAGATTTTATTAATAAATCGGTTTTTGTTAAAACAATGTATTTTCATTTTAAAGAAACCTTAATCTCAACCACCACGTTTGTGTATTGTTTCATATTTACTCATTTTTAAACCTTTTTTTTCAATTGGATACCGATATTTTTTAAGTGGATTATCTCTTCTCCCATTTTTTTAAAAATTCCATTGCGCAATAAAAAAAAGAGAGAGATTCTTTTTCGGCATTTTTCATTTTATGCCACTTAAATAATTTTATGCACACTTATTTATTCATGCTTTTTTGTTCTTTTTTTAATTTAATTAACGAAAAAATTCTTTGATGCCGCTACTTTAGAAATTTTACAGATTTTTTCATTGTTGCGTTTTTTGTTGCTTTCCAAATAAAAAATATTGCGCGAAAAAAATGCCATGCCAAAATTCAACAAATCTTTTTTTGGGATTACAGCTGTCACATTTTTGTTTCAATTTAAGTAAATAAACGAAAGTCAAATAAAATGTGTCACACCTGTTAATTCGAAATTATGACATTTGTTAGCTTAAAAAAATTGTAAAATATGGAATATTTGGATGGAAAAAACAACGGATATGGAAGACACACACACCTGTTAATACAAATTAGAGGAATCGAATTTCATTTGCTTAAACAGTTCTTAAAAATTTTGTTGAAGCATAAATCCGGGGTTGTTAGAAATCGGAAATAGAAAAATAAGCGATAATTGGTTTTTCCACATTGTTTCTAACATTTTTTTTCGAAGGAAAAGCATACAAAATTTGAATAGAAAAAAAGGAAGGTTGAATGCGCGAAAAAATAAATAAACAGGAAATGAGAGGTTCCTAAAATGCCAAACTAGCATTTCCAAGTGTGAAATCGAAATGAGAGAAGAGATTATTATTGTGTAATTAAAAAATTGGTTCAAAATTGAACAAATAATTTTCTATTGTTTGAATAAAACTAATACGGTTGGCACTAATTTTATTTTTTTGGCATAATTGAGCTTCCCTTTTTTTAGGTAAAATTTTGCTCTTCGAAATTATTTGAAGCATAAAATTTTTTCGTTTTCTGCTTTTATTTTAGTCAAGTGTTTTTGTGGATAATTGTTTCATATAAAAAACAGATGTCTGTCACTTTTAGTTTTTTGAGTGTTAATACTTTTGCAACATTTTTGGATGAAATGATTTATGACAGATTTTTTGACAAATTAGATTTTTTGCAAAAACATTCAAATAAAAAAAAAAACTTTTTGTTTTTGATTTTTCAAAATTGTTTGGAGAAAAAATTAAAAAACAATTAGAACATTTATTAATTTTTCTCCAATTTTTTATTGCACAACTGCAAAAAAAGCGGCATTTCTTTTTTATTTTGCGTTTAAAATTCCCGTGGGATTTTGTGACTTGAAAAAAGCTTTAAAGGCGGCGATATTATTTAAATTTGACCCTTTACAAAAAAAGAAAAAAAACAAAGTTGTTTTTGATTGTTTTTTTCGTTTTCTTTGAAATTTGATAGTTGAAGAAGCTTCTCTCCTTTAAATTTGCATGTCCCTAAAAAATAAAAGGCACTCAAAATTTGTTACTGTTTTTTATTTGAAAAAAAGAAACCGAAAAAAGATAAATCACAAAAATGGTGTTATTTTACACATTTCTTTTTTCCCGCATTTATTTACTAAAATAAAACACAAAGAAACTTTTTTTGAAAAACAGATTAATGAAAATTTTACTCAAAAATTCGATTAAAAAGTGATGAATAAATTAAGTCCCATAAATCAGAGTCAAGTGTATTAATATTGTGTTTTTTTTGCAGGGAATGAAACGGATTAATTGAAAGTCAGTTTAAAAAAATTAATCTCTAGAAGATGTTTTTTTATTGAAAAAACAATGATGGAAATTTTAATGAGGTCGCATTTATTGCAAACAAAATATTCAAAAAACGAAGTAACAAAATTTATATTTAAAAGCATTTTACCCGAGATACAAAAATTTTAACGACGTTTAAAACATGCTTTTTGGCTCATTTTTTATTACAAACTTATTCGTTACTCTAATGAAAACAATAATTTTCTCAAGCAATTACCTCTCTTTTTTATTGGAATTAAATTTGACCGCCAAAAATGAGTGTCATTTGAGATGTTGAAAAAATTTGGTGAAAGAAAAACAAAGAAATTAAATAATCGACAAAAATATTTTTTCTTTCTTTTTTTTTGTGGAAGTTATTTTTCAAGGTTGAATCATTTGAAAAAAGTCAGGTGGCACGAATAAGAAAAAAAAGAACGAAAAATGATAAAAAAAACAATTTTATGTTCCTTTTTTTGCCGCAAAAAATAAAATAAAGCGTCCCTTTTTTGGATTGAAAATCAAATGAACTGTCATAAATTTATAATAAATAAAAAAAACGAATGAATGGTTTTTAATATTTGTGCAAAAAAAACTGCTGTTTTCATTTTTCGCTCACTTTCATGTTTTTTATAATAAATTTGATAGTTTTTTCAAATGTCAAATTTACTGTAATTAACGCAAGATTTTTCATTTCAAAAAAGTGAATGAATTGTCGGAAAAAAATGAATGTCATGAAAGCGTGCAAATTTTTTTTATTAATAACTTTTATATAAAGGACAACAAAGAATTTTTTATAAGTGTCAAATGTACCGTAGTAAAAAAAGACAAAAAAAGGTAAAAATGCTTCAACGGTTTTTTTTGGTAATCAATTAAAATTACAACAACACCATTTAATCCCTTTTTCAAAATTTGTTTTATCAAATTTTTAAAAAAATTTTAAACTTGATCATTGCTTTCTTAGAAAATAATATTCTAGGAAATAAGTCTCTTTTCCTTTTTTTCGATAGCAGTTATTTTTAGCAGTTTTCTGTTTTTTTATAAACAATTTCTTTCTTTCTTTTATTTCTTTTTTAAACAAAAATCAACAAATTTCTATTTTCGATTATTTGTTTTTAAAGATTTATATTTCCGACTAAAAAACAATTAATCACAAAAAAAAGAATGTAATTTAACAAACATTTATGCAAATTTTTTGGCGGTTCCTTTTTCTTTAAAAAAAATGAAATAATTTTTAGCGCATTTTTTTTCAAAGATTTATTTGTTGCAAAAAAAATCCATGAAAAAACATGGCTTCTTTTTTTTAAATGCCGCTTTTGAAGTTTTTGAAAACCGTAAAAAGAAACAACAATAATTTTGCAAAAAATCCTTTAATTAGATACCTGATTTTTTGGTTCACGAAACAAAAGATTCAATTTAGGAAAGAAAGAACAATAAAATGCAATAATCTGAGTGACCCCATAAATTATTATTATTTTTGACAGTTTAATGCCATGGCATATGTCATGCTTTGGAAATATTATTGGCAACAGTTGTTTTTCCAAAAAAACAATGGCACGTATTCTAATTTTGTTACAAAAATTCTTTCTGTGGCATTGCAAAAAATAAACGTCATAAAAAACAAAGGCATCGGCATTTTTTGTATTTTCATTTAAAAAAAATGATTGATGTCGGCTTTTTAAAAAAACAAGCATTGAACAATGGAAAAAAATGGTAATGACACCTTCTTTTGTAAAAAAACGAGTTTTAAATGGTATGGAAAATGCAACATTTTAAATTTGATATAAATCATTTTATGAAAGCCTTTTTAGTTACAAAAAAATGTAAAATTAAAGAAAAAATAAAAAAGCAAATTTAAGGAATGAAAATAATTTTGAAATAAAAGAATTTGATTGTTGTAATTTTTTAATGGATTCCAAATATTCACCAAATTCATCAGAAATTTGAATTAATTGTAATGCGGCATTTGTAAGTAAAATTGTATTTTTAAAATCAAAAGTATCCGTTTGAGTTGAAATTGAACATTTAAAAGAATTACATTGTTGTTTCATAGAATTAATTGAAGTTTTAAAAGTTGTTGAACAAATTGGATAATTTAAAAATGGATCAAAAATATTTGTCCTTGGCACTGATGGAAATACAGTAATCGGAGCAAATGTAAGCATTTTCTGAAAAAAAAGGAATAAATTAGTTAAAAACAAATTTTCGCGCATTTTAAAAAATATTATGTTTAAAAATTGAAAGGAAGCAAATGGCACGATTTTAAATAGCAAAAAAGAGAGAAAAGAAAGAATCCAGTGACCGGCAAAAACAAGTAAGACTAAGAAGCGATGGGGCCATGACCGGGGCAACAGCGAAGGAAATATCCACACTTATTTTACAGCGCTTTGCGAAATGCGAGAGAGCAAAAAACGGAAAAAAGAAGGCGGGAAAAAAAATATCGCGGAGTGCCGAAGAAAAATAACAATAATTTTTGTCGCTAAATTTTTAGTGCCAACCTTTTTCACTCTTTCTTTTTCGGAGTTAATAAAATTATAAAACAATGGAAAACCTGTTTTTCAATATTTTTAATAAATCTTTTTTTTAATTTTTGACATCAATGACATTCAAATTTAGCAAAAAACCATGAAAATTTATGAGATAAAAATTAATTGCAAATTAAAACGCTTTTTTCTTTCTTTGAAAAAATCGAAACAAAATAAATTTATGATGCATTTTTTCATAGTAAAAAATCTTTAAAAGTGTTTTCTGTTGAAAGTAATATTTCAGCGGTGTTTCAAGGTTTTTTTTCGATTTATTACAGTTTTTAAAAGAAAAAGTAACATTTATTGCAAAATTTTTTTGAAACATCTATTTTTGTTTTTTCAATTTTTGTTGACAGAAAAAAATGTTTACAACTTTTTTTGCGTGTTACTTTTTTTCTTCCGCTTTTGTCTCTTTTTTTTATAAGAGTTTTTTCTTTTTAAAACCTTTAATGAACTTTTCTTTTTTTAATACCGATTTCAATGGCACTTGAATAATTTTCCTTTCAATGAAAAGATTTTTGCGAAAGAAAAAGTTTGCCGAAAACAAAGAGAAAAATATTGTTTCCAAAAATTACGGTACTTCGATCTTTTCAAATTACAATGTAAATGAAAAAAAAACAGATGTTTAATGAGACTCTGGCTTTTTTCCTTTGAGGTTAAATAATTGTTTAACTGCTTTTTTTAAGTCAGCTTTTTATTGCGCAATTGTGACAACAGCGACGGTCCTCCTTTTTTGGTGAAAATTCCCGCGGGATTGCATCTTCAAAAAATTCGGCAATGTTTTACTTTGTAATTTTCGCTCTTCACAAAAAAAGAAACAGAAATAAAGTTGTTTTTGATCGTTTTTTTTTCTTTGAAATTTGAAACTGAAGAAGCTCTCTCTCCTTTAAATTTGCATGTCCTTAAAAATTGGAAGACACTTAAAATTTGTACTGTTTTTTTTCTATTTGGCAATCTTTTTTGTAAAAAATGAACCGACAAAAATCGAGTCAAAAAAGGTGTTATTTTACTAATCTTTTTTCCCCTCTCAAGTTTTGTTTATGCTACCGTATTTCACAAAATATAAATGACACAATTTTTTTGGTAGAAAAAACCGATTAATACAAACTCGAGTATTTTATGGATGTCAAAAAATGACGAATAAATTAATCCACAAATTTCATGAATCAAATACTTAAGTGGGACCATATTGTTTGTTTTTTTTATCCCATATGGAGAGGATTAATTAAATATCCCAATGAAAGGCAATTTAGAATTTATTCTAATATTAAAAAAACACTTAAAGATGTTTTTTTTTATTGGAAAAATAAATGTGATTTAATGAGGTCACTTGAATTGAGAATTTAAAAAAATTGTTGTTGCTTGGTTGAATTTTATTTTATAATATCTTACCATATAGTTGTTTTTTTAACGTTACAAAATACAAAAAGAGGAAAATAACTGTTTCATTTAATTTAGCGTTTGTGATCTTTTTTATATTTCCATATTTGCTCATTCTAAAATCCTTTTTTAAATCGGATACCGATATTTTTTAAGTGGATTATCTCTTCTCCGGTTTTTTTTAAAAATTCGCTGCGCAACAAAAAAAAGAGTGATTCTTTTTCGGCATTTTTCTTTTTATGCCACTTAAAAATTTAACGCACACTTATTTATTCATGCTTTTTTTTTTTTTTTGGCTTGCTGCTAGCCCGAACACTAGCCGAATTTTGAGGGTGATTTTTTGTGGTGCACATTAGAGTGTGTTAACACGGTGCTGGTTTACAAGAAAGCCTTCTTCTGATTTTTTTTCTTATAGAGTGTTCGAAGGGTTGGAATTCGTTTTTAACCTCGGATCCACCGAGCATCCACATTTTTACGTCTTGGTGTTGACGGCTGGAATTCGTTTTAACCTGGGTTCCACCCATGGAATTTTTTGTTCTTTTTTTAATTTAATTAACGAAAAAAATTTTTTGATGCCGATACTTTAGAATTTTCAAAAAACTCTTTGATTTTTCATTGTTGCATTTTTTTTTGCTTTCCAAATAACAAAAATGCGCGAAAAAAATATGCCATGCCAAAATTCAACAAATCTTTTTTTGGGGATTACAGCTGTCACAATTTTGTGTCAATTTAAGTAAATAAACGAAATTCAAACAAAATGTGTCACACCTGTTAATTCGATTTATGACATTTGTTACCTTAAATAAATTGTAAAATATGGAATATTTGGATGGAAAAAAACGGATATGGAGGACACACACCTGTTAATACAAATTAGAGGGATCAAATTTCATTTGCAATTCTCACAAATTTTGTTGAAGCATAAATCCGGGGTTGTTAGAAATCGGAAATAAAAAAAAAAAAATAAATAAACAGGAAATGAAAGGTTCCTAAAATGCCATTCTAGCATTGCCAAGTGTGAAATCGAAATGAGAGAAGAGATTATTATTGTGTAATTAAAAAATAAATTCAAAATTGAACAAATAATTTTCCATTGTTTGAATAAAACTAAAATACGGTTGGCACTAATTTTATTTTTTTGGCATAATTGAGCTACAATTTTTTGTGCGCCAATTTTGCACTTCAAATTTCTTTGAAGCGTAAAAACATAGAAGGTGAATAAATAAATGTTTTGCATTTATGTCAGATGCAATATAATTTACATTTTCTTATTATCTGAAGGTGTAGCACTTTTAAAAATAGCAGGGCTTTTTTATTTAAAAAAATATTTAAAACCCGTTTATTACATTTTTTTATTGTTTTTTATTGGAAAAAAGCGCTGCTTATTTTTGATTTAAATTCCCGTGGGATTTTGTGACTCGAAAAACGCTTCAAAGGCGGCGATATTATTTTTAAATTTGACCCTTTACAAAAAAAGACAGAAACAAAGTTGTTTCTGATCGTTTTTTATTTTTCTTTGAAATTTGATAGCTGAAGAAGCTTTTCTCATTTAAATTTGCATGTCCTCAAAAATGAAAGGCACTCAAAATTTGTTACTGTTTTTTATTTGAAAAAAAAGAAACCGACAAAAAATAAATCAAAAAAAAGGTGTTATTTTACATATTTCTTTTTTCCCGCATTTGTTTTCAAAGTTACAGTATACTTTAAGAAAATATTGAAACATATTTTTCAATTGAAAAAACAGATTAATGAAAAATCTACTCTAATTTTGAGTCGTGCTATAAAAAAACGATGAATAAATTAAGTCCCATAAATCTGAGTCAAGTGTATTAATATTATGTTTTTTTGCAGCGAATGAAACGGATTAATTGAAAGTCAACTTAAAAAATTCAATAAAATAATGCTATATTTAAAGATGTTTTTTTTCAAGAGCAAAATACAATAAAAAAAAGCTTAATGAGGTCATTTAAACTGAAAATAACAGTAAAAGGAAATGAAACTACGTATTTATTTAGCATTGAAGAAAATTAAATCCCAAATTCAAAAAATCACACGCTATTTAAAAGAACAAGTTATTTCACTGCATTATTATTGCAAACTTTAAATTATTAAAAACATAAATTTTCTCAAGCAATTACCTCTCTTTTTTATTGGAATTAAATTTGACCGCCAAAAATGAGTGTCATTTGAGATGTTGAAAAAAATTGATGAAAGAAAAACAAAGAAATTAAATAATCGTCAAAAATCTTTTTTCTTTCTTTTTTTTTGTGGAAGCTATTTTTCAAGGTTGAATCATTTGAAAAAAGTCGGGTGGCACGAATAAGAAATAAACGAACGAGAAATAATAAAAAAATGATTTTATGTTCCTTTTTTTGCCGCAAAAAATAAAATAAAGCGTTCCTTTTTTGGACTGAAAATTAAATGAACTGTCATAAATAAATAAAAAAAAACGAATGAATCGTTTTTAATGTTTGCGCAAAAAAACTGCTGTTTTTATTTTTCACTCAATTTTATATTTTTTTAAAACAAATTTAAGTTTTTACATTAACGTTTAATTTACCGTATTTAATTTTGATATTTTTCAAAAATGAAGTGAACTGTCAGCGAGAAAAAATTATTAAAGACATAAAAGAGTGAGCAAAAGTAATTCGTTTAAAAAAAGTGATATTTATAGAAAAAAATTTCTTTCCTGAGTGTCAAATGTACCGTAATTCAAAAATGCAAATGTAGTTTTACTTTGATATTTTTTGGTAATAAAAAAAAATTTTTCAAAGCACATATGAATTTTTAATTTTGACAATTGCTTTTTTAGAAATAACAAAAATACAATTTTCCTTTTTTGAAAGCAGCTATTTTTAGCGATTTTTGTTTTTTTATAAACAATTTATTTCTTTTTTTTTATTTCTTTTTCACTTTTTTAATCAAAAAAAAAACAATAAAATCAACAAAAGATTTATATTTCCGATTACAAAACAATTAATCACTTAAAAAATATATGTAATTTAACAAACATTTATGCAAATTTTTTGGCGGTTCCTTTTTCTTTGAAAAAAAATGAAACAATTTTTAGCGCATTTTTTTTTCAAAGATTTATTTGTTGCAAAAAATCCAAAAAAGGCTTCTCTTTTTTTGTCTTAAAAATGCCGCTTTTGAAGTTTAAAGCAAAAAAAACCGTAAAAAGCAACAACAGTTTTAAAAAAAATCTTTTAATTAGATACCTGATTTTTTGGTTCACAAAACAAAAGATTTAATTTAGCAAAGAAAGAGCAATAAAATGCCATTATCTGATGAACCGTGAAATTATTATTATTTTTGGCATATTTTTTATGCTCAATTCTTATGGCTTTTTTTGGCAACAGTTGTTTTCTCAGAAACAATGGCACAAAAAGGAACTGTCTTTTTTTGCATTTTTTTGAGGAAAGAAACGTTTCTACAGTAACTGTTTTTACAACGGAATTCTTTGATGCTGTCAAAAAGAAATTGACCACCCACTAAATTTAATTCAATGAAAAATTGCACAAATGACATCGGCATTTTTGTGTTCGAAAATGATTGATGTCGGGTTTTTGTGAAAAAGGAAGAGAAAAGGCGAAAATGGTGATAGTTATTGACACCTTTTAATTTTAAAAAAAACTAGTTTTAAATGACAAAATATGGCATTAAATTAAATAAAAAAAATAATTTTATGATAGCCTTTTTAGTTACAAAAAAATGTAAAATTAAAGAAAAAATAAAAAAGCAAATTTAAGGAATGAAAATAATTTTGAAATAAAAGAATTTGATTGTTGTAAATTTTTAATGGATTCCAAATATTCACCAAATTCATCAGAAATTTGAATTAATTGTAATGCGGCATTTGTAAGTAAAATTGTATTTTTATTTTCAAAAGTATCCGTTTGAGTTGAAATTGAACGTTTAAAAGAATTTGGTTGTTGTTTCATAGAATTAACAGAAGTTTTAAAAGATGTTGAACAAATTGGATAATTTAAAAATGGATCAAAAGTATTTGTCTTTGGCACAGATGGAAATACAGTAATCGGAGCAAATGTAAGCATTTTCTGAAAAGGAAATAAATCAGTTAAAACAAATTTTCGCGCATTTAAAAAAATATCATGGCAAAAAATCGAAAGGAAGCAAACGGCACGATTTAAAAAGCAAAAAAGAGAGAAAAGAAAGAATATAAGTGGCTGACGACTGAATAACTAGCGAAAAAGACTCGTCATTGCTTAACCTGGACAACGTTGAAAGCAAGCGATGTCCATTTAATGCAATAATAAAACAGAAGGAAGAAATGAAAGGGGTAAAAAAAAGAGAGACAAAAAATAAGGCGGGAAATATCGCAAAATTTGAGTGCAAAAACACAGTTGGCAGCATTTTTTTGCTCAAAACAGTCATAAATCAAAGCATTGTTTTTGTAACTTTATTAAAGTTTAGTTTTAACGGACAAAAAAGGGTGTTTCATATTATTTTTGTCCGTTTTGATTTCTCATGGTTTTTCGTTCGTGCCACCCGATTTCTGCCAAAGTAATGAATAACCTTGAAAGTTGCTTCTCTTTTAAAAAAAAGAATGAAAAAAAGATTTTTGACGATTACTTAATTTTCAATTTTTCAAATTTTCATTATTCGTTTTTTTCATTTTGATACCTTTTCTTTTTCCAATATTTTAATTGACACTCAATGAATCATCCATCAATTTCGAAAAAGTATATCACATGAAAAAGAGGTCAAGAAAAAAGATATTACTAAACGAATTAAGAAATAACTTTTAAATATATCACAAAAATATAAAACAATTTATTGTTTTCTAACAAGATTAGAGCTGGTAAATTTACCAAAAATGCAAAAAATGCCTCCAGATTCACCCAAATTTAGCTTGGAAATGACTTTAAAAGTCTAAAACGTGCTTAATAATTGAATTTTAAGTGAAAAAAACTTATTTTTGACCAAACAGATCATTTTTTGATTTTTTATTGTCGCTATTTTAATACAATTTCGATCTTCAAAAACGCAAAAAACATGATTTTTAAGAAAAAAAGAGCTAAATTTTTAGTATATCCGCCTCTGAAAAAATTTTTATGAAAATCCATTTTGGAAAATTTTCATCAATTTTTTTAGAAATTTTCTCATTTTTTCTACACGCAATTGTTTTTAATTTACCGGTAAATTACCCCTCGATAAATTTACCACCGACCAATCCTAAACAAGATTAATACGGTAAAACATAAAAAAGGGTCTAAAAAATAAAAATTTACTTTGTTTCAAAAAATGGAAAAAAATTAACGTGGTAGTTTACAGATACTAAAAAAAAGGATTAGTAAAATAACACCTTTTTTGTGGTCCGATTTTTGGCGGCTTTTTTTTCCAAATAAAAAACAGTAACAAATTTTGAGTGTCTTCCAATTTTTAAGGACATGCAAATTTAAAGGAGAGAAGCTTCTTCAACTATCAAATTTCAAAGAAAACGAAAAAAAAAACGATCAAAAACAACTTTATTTTTTGTTCTTTTTTCAAAGGCAAAAACTGCAAAGTAAAACATTCGTCGTCGCTGCCGTTTTTGAAGTCTCTTTTACAATCTCGTGGGCAGTGTTATGCTTTTCTGTTTTTTACCTATGTCGCGCCGCGCCACGCGCCAGAGATTTTTAGAAGTCGCGCCGCGC
>JAQIXH010000691.1:0-11656 GCA_034700145.1 Panagrolaimus detritophagus | reverse complement strand
TAAATACTATTAGAGTTACAACAAATTGCAATGAATTATTTTTGTTATCTCTTTCTGTTTTCTTTAAACAAATTTAATATCCGTGGTAACAAAGGTTTTACTAATTTAAACAGATCCCGCTATTTTTAAACAAAAAATTTTTATTGACGTTTGACAAGATAATAAATAATCTTCAACATTAAAAGTTCGTAAAAAAAGCAGCGGTTGTGGATTTACAATATTCGCAAATCCACAACCGCTATAATAGCGTATATAAATTTATCCAAAATATATTTGCTGCGTGACATTGGCACCGAAAAAAAGCATAAAACATCGTTTTCAACGGCATGCCAAGTCAGTGCCATTCAAAGATTTTGCATATTTTTTTCACCAGCAAGCTTTTTTAGCATATTTTATTCCCCTAGATTAATATCATACTTAAGTTTAAAAACCAAGAATTTCAGTTTTTAAAAGGGTGTCTTATAATTTTGTGGGAGTAAAAAAATGAATTTTTCTCGAAACAAAAAATTTCGAAAAAGTAAACGGTAAAATTTTTCGTTTGTAGAGGTTATTAAATATGAGGAAAAAGTGGTAATAACAGTGTTAGGATATCTTCAACTAAAGTTTTAAAATGACAAATTCAAGGGTGTCTTATAATTTTGTGGAGCAGTATAGATGCTATAATTTTCATCCATGAATAGTGCTATAGAGATTTGAAAACGCTAGGTCATCAAAAACCCCACAAAAAACGATGTCTCTCTTAAAAAAATCAATATAGACCTAATTTGCCACAGTTAGAAAAAAAATGTCATCTGCTGCTTTTTTTCTCATTGCAAACGTTTATTTTTTGTGCATAAAAATTTGCGTTTGATTTTACGTTCTCAAATTCTTTGAATATTTTGTTTTATTTTTACTAAATTTCATTTGTCAGAAATAAATCTTTTCTGCTCTTTTCTCTCATTCTTTCTCCTCTTTCAAGTGATAACGATTTTCTTGGTTTTGCAAAAATGGTCAACATCAATGTTTACATTCATAATCCCCCAGATAAAAAATATAATTGTTCAAGATACGTTCCTTGTATAAAAGATGGAAAATGGAACAAAGATGATATTGGATTGTTTTTTCCGAAATCTGACGTCGGCGAAAACTGGTATTAAAGGTGCAGAAAAATATTATTAAATTTTTTACACCTTTTTTTTCAATGGCTTTTTTGCGTCGCTGCCCACAAAATGTGAATGGAAAAAAAACAATGCATTTTTCCAGATTTTCAGTATTGAACATAATTAAAAAATAGTTATAAATGCGATTCCCCTTTTAAAAAAGTCGTTTCAAGCAATAAATACATTTTATCAACAAATGCGAAAAAAACATATTTTTACAAATAAAATTAACAAAAAAAGGAATCAAACTTTTTTGACTTTTCCGATTTTTTCTCGACGTCAGATGTGGACAGTCCCTTATCAAATTTCATGTTATAGTATAAGAAAGACATAAGACCTTGTATTCTTTTTTTATTATAGTCACATTAAATAAACCTTTAGTTTGTGACAAACTTTTTTCATGCCTCTGAAAAAACAAACAATCATTTTTTCCTTACAGTTTTTCTCCTCTTTTTATTTTCTTCAAGACTGCCAAAGAGAGATGTCCTTGATTGGGCGAGAAAAAAAATCTGCCAAAACACAAAAAAAGTGACACAAACGTTGACAGTTTTTTGAAGAAGAAAAATTTTTGAATTTTTAAAAAATATGTAGGAATCATAAATATTTATGAATTCAGTTTTAAGACACTTTAAAGATCCTCTTGAATTCAAAAAAAAAGAAAATAATGAATTAAAACAACAACTTCGAGAAATGCAACTATTTATGTTTCAACAACACATGCAAGGTAATCTAAAATAGTTTTAAAAAAAACTATTTCTTTCATTTTTAGAAGATGATCAATTTGAAGTCCAGCCACTACCACCACCATCAGCCCAACCTGGATTTATTCTTCAGGATAAACTATATGATGAAAACCTTGAAGATTTTCTGAATAATTTTATTGTTTATTCTTAATCTTTTTTCACTTTCTTAAAAAAAAGATGGAAGTAAATGATTTTATTATTGAGTGTTTTTTTATCTTTTTTTAAATCACTTTCCTAGAAAAAGAGGAAAGATATTTACTGTTTAATTTATTTTTCCAAAAAATAAATTCTATTCTCTTAGGCATTAAATGAACCTCCATTTTGCGACAAACTTTTTTCATGCCTCTGAAAAACAAACAATCATTTTTTCCTTACAATTTTTCTCCTCTTTTTATTTTCTTCGAGACTGCCAAAGAGAGATGTCCCTGATTGGGCGAGGAAAAAAAGCTGCAAAACACACAAAAAAGTGAAACAAACGTTGATAATTTTTTTGAAGAAGAAACATTTTTGAATTTTTTAGAAATATGGAAGAATCATTAAAATTTAAAAATTCAATTTTAATTGGATTCAGACTAAGTTTAAACTCTATAGTAGTAGTATAATAATGGCATTTGCTAGTGCGAGATATTGAAAATGATGATTCATACAAACGTTTCACTCTCAAGTTATACAAAAAATAATTAAAAGCTTTTAATTCAATGTGCACGGCTCCATTTTTCATTTATAAAAATTGGGCACTAATAATAAGAACAATTTTTATGCTTTTTTGTAAATGAAAAAGTGAGAGTTCGTAAATAATATATCCATATATGTGTTTACCCTTGAATTTTTTCATATCTGATGTTTATCTATTTTTCTCATCTTTATATGTTTCATTTTTTTGAGAGAAAGATTTTCGAGATAAAAAATGGCAAAAAACGTTTTTTTTTTGGTAAAATTGGTTTTCAACAAAACATTATTTGGCAATAAACAAATAAAGAGATAAATATCAGATATCAAAAAGTTCAAGGATAAGTTTTCTTTTTCACAAGACTCTCACTTTTTTCATTTACGTAAATAGTATAAAAGTTATTTTAGGTTTTTTGTAACGATAAATGAAAGATGAACCTATTTTTGCTGATATTTTTCTATTTTTTAATTGAAACAAAGTTTTTAGCAGCTCAAAATTGTACACGTTTTTGTGTTGTAAATTTATCAACTGAAAATTATAAATTTAAAAATGATTTATTAGGTTTAAATCCACAATATTGTACACATTTGATTTTGAATGCGAAACTAAAAGAGGAAAGAAAAGTAATATTGTTCAATTTTTTTATGCTAAAAAACATTTTTCCCAAACCAGAGCATTTACAAATTTCAAACACTTTCTTTAGGTTGATTATGATTTGCTTAAAAAAGCATTTTTATATTTAAAAAAATCTCAAAATATTCTACCAAATCTTAAAATTTTAACATATGTTAATTCTGATGGCTTAAATTTGAATGAAACGGAAAATGTGAATAATACTAAATTTCTTAAATTATATGAAAAACTTGATGGATTTTATTTTGATTGGCGGGTTTACCATTATACGAAGCCTTGTGAAGCAGGATTCAAATCAAATCAAAGAAAAGGATGCTTTCGTGATATATTAATTAATTTTCGAAAACAGTTCAACAATAAAATTATTGTTACAACCATTGGACCAGTAAATGTTTACAATCTTTACCATGATGTGGTAGTTCTTAAAGAAAATGTTGATTTTATTGCCATGGAACCTAGTTATTTACTAGATTATGTATATCATCAAAATTCTGATTGGTATAAACAGTGGTTGGATGGGAACAATGGAACATTGGTAAATTTGAATTTCTTATCTTACCGTAAAGGTCCCGAACTCACGGTCGGGTTTTGGCATGATAAATGGCCTAATTGATAAGGCTGGTATAGAGAAATATTCATGCAAAAAATCAGCTGCGGAATCCTCATACTGGTAATTTAACAGTTGCACAAAGATGCTCTCATTACCTTCAACACCAAAAGTCAATTTTACTGTATTTCAATTTTTTGGCATAAATCGACTGATTTATAGGTTTTCAACATCGCTGAATACGATAAAACACTTTTCAAGTGGTATTTCCTTGCTAACTTTTGAGATACACGGTTTCGAACTTTGTAAGTTTTTGTATATATCGTTCTAAACTTTTCATACCATATATCTCAAAATTCTGCAAAGGAAGACCACTTGAAAAGTATTTTATCGTGCCCAGCGATGTCGAAAACCTATAAATCAGTCGAATTATGCCAAAAAATTGAAACCCAGTAAAATCGACTTTTGGTGTTGAAGGTAATGAGAGCATCTTTGTGCCGATGTTAAATCCCAGATATGAAGATTCCGCAGCTGATTTTTTGCATGAATATTTCTCTATACCAGGCCTATCACGTAGGCCATATATCATGCCAAAACTCGACCATGAGTTCGGGGCCATTGCGGTTAGAAATTTGAATATTTCAATTAAGGCTAATATATCAAATGTTTTAATAAATGATAGAATTTCTAAAAGTAAATTTTTGATTTATATTAATGGTGGACCTGCCAATGGTGAAGAGCCACGGATAAGGGTACGAGAAAAATTTTTTTTAATCATTTATAGAAAAACTGTTGTATCATTGTTTTGCAGGTAATTTTAAGCTCTACAAATAATTTTCCTGGCCTCTTTATTGATAATATTCAAGATTTCCATAAGGATTGCGGTACAGTTTGTAAAGAACCAAACAAAGTGACTGATGATATTTCAAAATTGGAGATACTTCATACATGCCCATCTTCATCGGATACACAAAAAAGTATAAAAAATTTAACATGTTATTTTTCATTAGAAAGTGAAATAGATTTTCATAAGCTTTCAAAAGTAATATATGAAAAATGTGACAGAATTATTTTTAATAAAATTTCAACTTATTTCAATAACAATATTTCAACAGAAAAGTTAAAGAATATTATTGAATATTTTTATGGTTGGAAATTACCGAATACTACTTTAATTTTATCGATTGATGTTAATTACAACAAAGCTCGGGAAATTTGGAAGGGTTTAGATACTTTTGAACAATTTTCTAATATAATTGCATTAAATATTAAAAGTGTTATTGAAAGATATAATTTAAATGGAATTGAATTAATTTGTGATGAATCAACTGAAAATTTACAAAAAATAATTACAAATATCAGAAAAACTGTATCAAAAGAAATTGAAATTGGATTGCAGATAAATGTTTTTAAAGCTTCAAAATTGGTTGATGTAATAAATAATTTAACATTTGTGACACATAAAATTAATCCATTAAGTGATGTTGCATTAACTGTCTTTTATCAATGGGTTTGTTTCATTTTAAGTAGGACTGAGAATTGATCTAAACGTATTCCTTTAGAATGTACTTTGCGAAGAATTTGATTTGGATTTGAAAAAAGTAATAATTAAAATTTCTCCGGCAATTTGGAAGCAAAAAGTGATTCACACTCATCCAGGAAAGCATGATACATCAGAAAAAGAAAATCCAGAAGACAATGTAATTTTAAATCGAAAATATTTGTGTTCAAATAAAACAATTAAACAAAATCTTCCAAAAAATACATATTTAAATTCACCAATTATTATTTCTATCAAAGGCCATGAAAAAATTCAAGAAAAAATTTTGGAAAATGTTGGCGATCAAAATTTGCTGTTAGCTGGTTTATCCCTTCGAGAACCCCAAGAACCTATTTCGGAAGAACTTTATTACCTTAGATTTGAAACAAAAGAAATAATTGAATATAAAATAAAAATTGTTGAAAGATTTGAATTTGGTGGAATTGCATTTGATTCAATTACAGATGATGATTTTGAAGAAATTTGTGGATATTCGTTATTTAAAGATTTGATTAAAATTGTTAAATAATATTTTTCCTTTTTTCGATGAAATATAAATGTCTAATTTTAAACTATCGGGGATTTATAAAAAAATCACTTTTGAATTAATTTGTTTTCTTTTTCCACATAAAATCAACTTTTTTTTTTCTTTTTTACCTTATCACTGAAATTCAGAAAGTCATCCACAGATGACATTTTGCTTATTATTTAAAGACAGATAAAATACTGCCGGAATTAAAAAATAAATGTTCAAAAATAAAACATTAGTGAAGAAAAAATGTATGTATAGACTGCAAAATATATATTTTTCCTTTTATTTGTAAAAAACCGTGTTTTTTAGAAGAAATGTGAAAGTGTCTAATGTTTTGCCAGTTCTACAAAAATTTTAATTAAATGATTCCTTATTTGAGCAATGAATGTTTTATTTAAATCCATTTATACACTGTTCCACAAAATTCAACGGCATGCCACATTAATGCCATTCAAGATTTTGCATTATTTTTTTTACCAACAAGCTTTTTTAGCACATTTTATTCCCCTAGATTAATATCATACTTAAGTTTAAAAACCAAGAATTCCAGTTTTTTAAAGGGTGTCTTATAATTTTCTGGCAGTAAAAAAATGAATTTTTCTCTAAAAAAAAAATTTCGAATAAGTATACGGTAAAATTTTTAGTTTGTAAAGGTTATTAACCATGAGGAAAAAAGTGGTAATAACAGTTTTTGGATTTCTTTAACTAAATTTTTTTTATAAAATTAAAAACGGGGTGTCTTATAATTTTGTGGAGCAGTGTAAATGCTATAATTTTTATCTATAAATAGTACCACAGAGATTTGAAAATGCTAGGTCATCAAAAACCCCCAAAAAAACGATGCCTCTTATAAAAAATCAATATAATCCTACTTTGCCATAGTTAGAAAAAAAATGTCATCTGCTGCTTTTTTTTCTCAGTGCAAACTTTTATTTTTGTGCATAAAAATTTGCGTTTGATTTTACGTTCTCAAATTCTTTGAATATTTTGTTTTATTTTTACAAAATCTCTTTTGTAAGGGATGAATCTTTTCTGCTCATTTCTTACATTCTTTCTCCTCTTTCAAGCCTTGTTTGATTTGAAACTATGAGGAGATAATAAGGATGATAATGATAAGGTGATGGTAATTGCGGTTATCGTACCCTCTCGTATTTTCTAACTGGATCACAAGAATTTCATTGGCAAATTCGGATGAAAATTATGCAACACGTTGTCCAAAACTGTGACAAAGTTTAGATGCCTTATAAAACGTATTCTGCATTTGTTAAAAGCTATAACACCCTCGTCAAGTACGAAAAACCTCGAGGTGTGAATCAAATCCATTTATTATTATTTCCCTTATATAATTTTTTGCTTTTGTTTTTTTTGCTGTTTGATTTTCTTCTTTTTTTATAAATTGTTCTTTAAAAAGAATTTAAAATACAGGCCACATTAAACGATTGAAAACAGAAACACATCAACATTTGATACATTAAAAATATCAATGAAACAAGAAAAAAGAAGCAGTTACCAGTAAACAAAACTAAATAAATAAATTGAAAAAAAAACAATTGTTCACTTCCTAAAGATTTATCCTCGTCTTTTTTTCTCTCTGAAAAAATTCTACCCCGTTTTTTTAGGCGATAATAAAATCATTTGAAAGAAAACAAAAACATTTTAAATTTTTTTGAAAACATTCATTTGAATTTTTAAGAAATAAAACGAATAAAAAATAAGATAATACATAATTTTTTCCGTTTTTGAGCAAAAACGCAACTACCACAAACATAAGCGGTATCTTCATTACCAATTCTTCGAACATCACCACCTCTTGATCTTCTGAGAAACTCGCATCCAACATTTGGATCTCTAACTGATTGATAAATCAAACGTTCTTTTCTATACTTTGTATGCCCTTTTCTGGGAACAACAATCTAAGTTAAAAAAGAGGAAATGATTAAAAAGTGCCAAAAATTGTTTTTTTTAAATTGCACTTATTATTCATTGTTTTAATTTTAAAGTTAGTTTCTGCTTTCATTATATTTTACTTTTTTTACTTAGAAAAAATTAAAGTTTTGTCCTTAGAAAAAAAATTTTCAATAAAACCTCTAAAGGTTTGTTTTTGCACTCAATTAAAAAGTGCCAAAAAAAATGGTCAACTAAGTCATGCAACCTTTTCTTATAGCTTTTCTTAAAAAAATTCTTATTGATTTTACAACAAAAAACAGATCCTGGAATTTTTTATTGTGAAACAAATTTATTCTTAGGTTTCATTCTTTTTAAATTATTTTAATTCTACATCGAGAAAATTATGGCACCAAGAAAAAATAAAATCTCAAATTCAAAGTCAAAGTCAAACAAGAAAAATTCTAATAGCAATTTTGCCGATGCAATTGCTTCCTCAAAAAACGATAGTGATGTTTTTGCTTTTATTTTTCCAATCAATAATCAACTGAAAATGCTCGTTTTTGGATGCAAAACTGAAGAACCTCTTTATCGCACAGAATTTCCAAATGTTCAACAATTTATTTCTGATATTCCAAAAACTTTTGATTCAAAGTTTAAAGCAATTATTTTACAAATTTTTAATTTTACGAATGAAAAATATTCAAATAATATTCATTTTTGTGAAATTTTAAAGAAAAAACTAGATTCAACAAAAATTCCATATTATTTTATGTCTGATTTGAATCTTGTTTTAACTCAATCAATAATTTCTGGAGAGATGAAAATTAATATTGGTCAAAATGTTGCAATTGTTTTGTACGAAAAAGCGTTCAAACTTGAATATACAAAAAATGGATTTAAGCTTATTAAAATTTTTTATGAGGAAAAAGAAATGCCAAAAATGATGAATATTCAAAAAGTCTTGGTTACTGCTGATAAAACACAACAAAAATTTATGGATATTTTTAAATCAAAAAATCCAATTTTAATTGATCATTATAATCCTGAAACATATTTTGAAACAATAATTGAAATTAAGAAATGGTTATTGAATAAAAGTTATATGAAAAATCATGTTATTCCATTAACTCAAAGAAAATATTATATTGGATACGAATTTGGAGGTACTGATTTTATTTTATTGTCAATAGATGATGAAAAGGTTTTGCCGAATAAAAGATTTGAAATATGTTCAAAAGCGTGTTTAAAATATTTTGTAAGTTTTTCTTACTTTTTATCTGAAAATATATATTCTTGTTTTAGATTGGTTATAAAGATGTAGTTGATGGTGAATTTGTTAGCAACTTCAAACATAAAATTTTTAAACTTGATGGTGAAGCACATGCTTTCAAAATTACGCTTACAATTGATGAAAATAATTTTCCAACTTACGAAATCGAAAATATTGTTCATAGATATATTGTTAATTTCCCGAAATTCTGTGATTTATGGCGTAATAACACTGATGTTGAAAATTGCCCTATTATTGGGATTCTTGCAAATCATTCATTTATTTGTATTAATAAAAATGGCAAATTTGAATTTTTGGAATCTTGGGGTGGTAAGTTTCTTTACGTTGTTAAACATTTTATTTTACAATATCTTTTAGGACAATGGGGGGATCCAATTTATATAAGTTTTGATAAGAAAAAGCCACAATTTGGAAGAATTGCTGAAGAAACTCTTGTAAAACATGGAAAATATGGTGTTCAAGGTAATTTTAATTTGGTTGTTTTAGAAATTACCGTATACTTTTTAGATCTCATTAGAATCATGATTAAAGGATCTGAAGCTCCTACAACAGTTTCTCCACATGGATTTGCTTTTACGAAAGGTGATGAAAATCCTATTTTACTTGAATTTGAAACTTTTGATGGAACAAAGAAATCTGCATCTCCAGAATTTTTAATGGCAATGTTAATTAGGCAACAATTAAAAGCAATTAAAGCTGAAATTGGTGAAAAACCAACAAAACTTGGATTTTGTATTTTTGACATTTATGGCAAGAAGGAAATGAATAATGTTAAAATTGCACTTGGAAAAGCATGTGAATTAATGAAAATTAAAGATTTCTGTTTTGTTCCATGGAAATAATTTCTTTTTTGTTTTTTTTTGTTGTTTGATTTTTCTTCTTTTTTTTATAAATTATTCTTTAAAAAAAATTTAAAATGCACAAAGTCGAAATCGAAAGCAGTAAAAGTTTTAATTGCAAAATTTTATTTTGCGAATAAATAATAAAAAGAACATAGAATATGATAAAAAGGATCAAAAGCAGAAAATATAAAGCAAAATAGATTGTAAAAATTATTAAAGATCCAAAACAACAGAAAAAAATCCATTTTCAGAGGAAAGAATTAAATTTAAAACATCACTGGCACTTTGATTTTTCCAGTTTCCATATTTCTTTAAAATTCCATTTTCATAAATTCCAATTTTACAGAATAAAAGTTTTGAAATAAAATCAATATGTTGATTGGATACTGTAGTAAAAAAGGAAAGTTCATCAATTTTGCCACGGGACATTTCACCTAAAGAAACATATGAATTTTAATTTGTATAAATAAAATCAAACCTGTTTCAATTAAATCATTACGAAAAGCTTTGCTAATAATATATTGGATATCAAAACAGCTTTCATTTGTTCCAGTAAAAAATTGAGATAAACATGCAAAAATATTTTTAGATTTAAACGAATGAGTTTTGATATTTTTTGAAAATGGAGTAATATTTTCAAAAACAATATCACCCCAAAATTTATAAACATCATTTTTGTATTCAGTTTTGAGCTTTTTGCACATTTCTTTTAAAGTTAAAGTTGATGGACATTCAAATGAAAAAGTTTCATTGTTATCAGAATCAATTTTTCGCCTATAAAATAAAGTATGCCAATTGTGCAATATCAGGGAAAAAAATTTACTTTTTTGCAGGAAGCTCATTAATAAATATACAATCATCAATTTCATCATCAAATTCTCTTTTAACACTTGATCGAGAAGGTTCTTCAAAATTTTCTGTTAAAGCTGAAGTTTCAGAAAGTAACGAAGAAACAGTGTTGGCAGTTGAATATTGACTAAAGTTGATGGTTTTAATAATGTAACAAAAAAAACATACTCAGCATAAAGATCAAAACCTAACATATCATTCGGATAAATTGTTATTAAATCAGAAATTTGCCCAACTAAAGTTTTTGTTGAAGTTTGAGATGATGAAGATGGTGTTTCATTATTTAAAGCATAAATTAATTCATTGAGTGGTGAAGCAGATAAAGATTGATTTGTTGAAGCATATAAAGATTGATTTGAAGTATTTCTACAAAAACTTTTACACATCAGATTTTTATTTCTTTTTAAAAAAAAAGTTTTGATTTTGCTTTATTTTTTAGCATACGTATCTTTCGAATCGAATTATTGATACTGAATCTTTGAAAAATAAACACGTGAAAATTTATTACATTAGGAAGCTAAATTTTTTTTTGCAAAATAGACTTTTTTTTATTTCTCAGTCAGCTGTCTATTGGTGATCGCTCTCATTTGACGCGCTTGAATTGAAGAGGAATCGAATAAAACTGCTACCCAAAAAGTTTTGAAAAAATTTTAATCTTCTTATTTACTTCCTTTTTTCACAACTATCAAAATTTTTCTTTATTATGAGCATCTTTTCCTCATGAAAAAACTTTTTTTGTTGGCAGTTGAATTCGATCCCTCTTTAGTCAAAATGCGTATGGGAGGCAATCGCGTTTTTCACTCGGACATGAAAATTGCTGCCTGAGATATAAAAAAACGATATTTTTACTCTTTTTTTGTAAAAAATATGACGATAACGTAAAAAAAAGCTTACCTCAGCGATCTCCTTTTCATTGTTAATCCAAGAGCTTCAGTAGTTTTTCCTTGCTTTAAAAGTTCTTGAATTTTTAATGCCATTGAATA
>JAQIXH010000690.1:0-11673 GCA_034700145.1 Panagrolaimus detritophagus | reverse complement strand
TCTGTTTGGACAGATATAAGATATGATAAAAAGTAAATCAGAAATGTATTATTTAAAAAAAACAATTATTTTTTCAACATTGAGAAAAAATTTGAGGAGAAGTGTTCTCCGGAAGTACTTCCGCACATCCCTGTTTCGAAAAAGATTGTTTTATAAAATATCAAAAAAACCTTTGATTTTTGTATTATAAAACATTTTTGACTGTAAAAATTAAGTCTTTGTTTTTGGGTAGTTAATAGGATTTTTATGATTTTCAGGTGTCAAAACGGAGCATTTTAATTACATTTATTTTTTGTCCTCAAAAAGTGGAGAAATTTTATTTCGTTTTCTCGTGAACTCAGAGGAGTTTGGAAGGTGTTAAACAAATATCACGTGATTTTTGCCTTAACAAATAAAAAGTGCCCCCTCCCTTCAATTATGTTTTTCAATACAGCCTTGCTTGAAATTTTGAGAATTTTGTAATGAAACTACAGTTAATTTCTTTGAAATTTTATAATTTCAAAAATAGTCCGGTTTTTACCTGCTTTTTAAAGACTATTGAAAAAAACGTCACGAAATAAAAAGTTTTTAGTTTCTTCAATTTTTTTTATATTTCTTGTTTTTACGGTTAAAATTAGGAAGTAATATTTTTTTTAAAAATGATTAATGAGTTTTCGTTCTTTGATTATTTTTATTTGTTAAACATGGCTGGGTATAAAAAAAGGAGTACTGTTTACTTGTATTTTGTCTGCTCACAAAATTTTTCCTTTGACTTTTATGTTTTCGATTTTTAACAGGAGATGGGTCACATAAAAGGTTCTTTGAGATTGTGTAATTTTAAGGCGTTTTTTGCTTCCCTGAAAGACAGTCAAATAGAAATGTCAAAAGAAAAAAAAGCTCTTGATTTTTGTACTGTTTTTTTAAAGAAAGTTTTTTTTTCTTTTTTTTTACGGTAAAAAAATAGGGAAGTAATATTTTTTTGATTAATAGCTTTTGTATTGTTTTATGACACAATTATTTAAAATGTCTGATATAAAATGGGGTACTACTTTTAACTATAAGTACAATGGGTGACAAAAGTTTCAATACATTTTTTTCCATTTTTTTCCATTTTTTTTTTCAAGGGTTTATGGAACACTTATGGAACGCTTATTAGGATTTCAACTAAAAACCTATAAGTTTGGCGTTTTTCCCCTTGTTTTTTCAATGGAAAAAAATGGAAGAAAATGGAAAAAAATGTATTGAAACTTTTGTCACCCATTGTATTTTGTCGTTTTAAAAAGAGAAACATTTGTTTTAATTCAACGCCAAAATTTATAATTGAAAGTACATATTTATATTTTTCGTCATTCTTTGTAAATTTCCCGCTTTATTGTTTATTGAAAAATGTTGTCAAAAGGACTTCAGTGAAAAAGTTTTTGGAATTTTTTTTGGTTTTTTATTTTTATGGTAAAAAATTGTACATTTTTTCGTGATTAACGTATATCGTTTTTTTGCAATTTTTTTATATTTGAAAATCATTGTATAGAAAAACTAAATATGTTATGTCAAATCAAACACTGAAATATTTTTGCTTAAAAGTTTTAATTTTTTTGCTGAGACTTTTAAGTTTTCAATTTTTAACTGGAAATGAAAAGAGAGCGGACGATTTGATACATTTTTCATTTTTTTCAAGCGCCTGATGATCAGGCAAAAGAATAATACAAAAATACCCTGATCGTCAGGCCCTTATCAGAGAACAATAGCTTTCGAAAAAAAAGGTTAAGATGAAAAAAATGAAAAATGTATCAAACCGTCCGCCTCCCTTAAGACCAGAAATTTTAATCTTTATTCTGTAAAATGATTATTAAAAGAAAACGTCACAAAGTATAAAGTTTTCAATTTCTTCCTAAAGTTCATTTTTTACGCTAAAAAATAAGAAGAGATAATTAGAGATTAAATGGTTTTTGGTTTTTTTATCAAAATGAACTTAAAAATCAAAAACGGTGATCTAAAAAAAGAATACTAATCACTACGTCCATCTTTTTTGGCTGTTCAAAAAAAAATGAAATATTTATCTTTCTTCCACGTGATTGATTTCTTATTTTTTTTCGAAAATTGCGCAACTTTAAAAAACATTAATAAAAGAAAAAATAACGGAAGAAAACGTCACAAAACAAAAAAAAGTTTTTTGATTTTTGTGCTATTTTCTTTAAAAGTTTTGGTCTTTTTTTTACGGTAGAAAAAAAGGAAGTCATAATTATTTTTTTCAAATGATTTATTTCTTTTGAATCTTTAATGATTTTTTACTATTAAAAAAAAAGAAGGGGTGGTAACAAAAAACGGGTGCAAAAACACAAAACCGCCCAAAAAAGGGAAGATCAGTTGATTGAACTTTTGTTTTTATTTCTTATCCATTCTATTTCGTGTAATATTGCTTTTTTTATATTATCAAGAAAGATTAAAGAATTTTTTTATTGCAGAAAAAATGGAAAAAGAAATGTCAAAGGTTGTGGTGGAAAAAGTAAAAGCTGGAAAATCAAAATGGCATCAAATTTCAACAAGAAGGAGATGGATTTTGGGTAAGTCTATTTTTGCAATTTTTTAAATTTTTGTGCCAAATCTTTTTTTTTGCATGCTATATTTTTTTATAAATGCTGCCTCATTAATTTTAAAAAGTTAAAAAGCTGTCCCAAGAAAAAATTGGGACAGCTTTTTAACTCAAAAAAAAGTCAAAATTTTCCCCTGTAAAAAATGAAAAAAAATATAAACAAAATCCTATTTAATGAGTTCCACTGTGAAAAGCATTAATCGAACCCAAACGTATTAACAATCAAATGAAATCCAGACTTTTTCTTGAGACACCGTGTACATCTTTGCGAAATTTTGTCGATAAGTATTGAAATATCAAAAAATTAAATATTTGAGTTTCGACATACTTTACAGAATTTTTTAAAGTTTTATTTTTAAAAATACATGTTTTTAAAAAGATACGTTTAAAAAACAAATATTTTTGCTGTATTTTAAAAAATCACAATAATATGAAATTTGCCGTTTTTTAATTTACGTAATTATAGAATTTACACTTTCCAAAATTAAAAAAATTTTTGATAACCATTAATAGTAAAAAAACAATATTTACAATTTTTGCAGGTTTTATTTTATTAATTGGAAATTTTTGTGCTGCATCAATGCGAACAAATTTGGGTGTTGCAATGGTGTGCATGATAAATGCAACAGCTGTTCATCATCAATCAAAATCAATTGATCATCCTTCTTCAGCAGCATTTTTATCATCTGAACATGACACAACTTTTCAGTCACAACAACCACAATGTCATCGAATCGTGACTGGAAATGAAACACATTCTGCAAATAGCGGATATAAAGTAAAAACATACAAAAAAAATTTTTTTTGGCATATTGTAATTGGCATTTTAGGGAACTTTCACATGGTCCGTTGAAGATCAATCAATGCTATTTTCGGCAGGATTTTATGGGAATTTAATTATAATGGCATTTGCAGGATTTTTAATTAATCATTTTGGTGCAAAAAGAGTTGCAATAATTTCTGCCATTGGAATGACGGCAACAACGGCATTAATGCCAACAGCGGCATATCTTGGATTTTATTATTTTTTTGCTTTGCGAGTACTTTTTGGAATTTTTGAAGTGTGTTTTAAAATCGTAATTAGGATTTTGAAGGGTTAAAAATGACGAAATCAAAAGTTTGAAATTTTTTGTCTCGGCTGGAAAATAGGAATTTTCGTTTTTTGGTTGACTTTTTTAAAGGAGCCTGGCTTGTTGATCCATTTTTTTAAAAAGAAGGATTTCGAAATATTTCTTTTTTTTTCAACCCTTCGATATTCGTGATTAGGCAAAATCTTGAAACGAAAATGCAGCTTCCTTTGTTTTTATTTTTTAACAAAGGAGATATTTTTTCGTTTCAAGAGTTTGACTGATCACAAATATCGAAGGGTTGGAAAAAAAGAAATATTTCGAAATCCTTCTTTTTTTAAAAATGGATCAAAAAGTCCGCCACCTTTAAATCATTTTCCACTTTTGACGTTTCAGTCAGTAAAAAATCAACCGAAATTCATCAAAATTAATATCGAAATTTGAAAAAATACTGCAAAAATTCAAAATCAGTTTTTTCCATTCATGACCAAAAATATCGAAATTTCGATTCTGTCATTATAATTTTGTTATTTTCTAACTAAAATATTTTTTCATTCTCTATTTTTAGAATCCAATTTATTCTGCTTTGGTCGTTCCGCTATCACTTTGGTTTCCCCCAAATGAACGCTCCACTGCCGCAGCATTTTTTACATCCGGTTCTCCGCTTGCATCATCGCTTGGAGTTTTAATTGCAACAAATTTATGTTCAACAAATTTTTTAAATGGATGGCCATTAATTTTTTATTTTATGAGTAAACATTAAACATTGAGATTTCGAAAAATTATTATTGTTTTATAGGTATTGTAACAACAATATGGTCATTAATTTGGATAATATTTTTTACAAATAATCCAAAACTTTCTTCAATGCTTTCAACAAAAGAAAAAGAATATTTATCGGAAAAGAATGAAGAACATTCACATCCAGAGGGGGAAGATAAAGTAGGTTTTTTAATATTTGTATTTTTTTGAAGGGTGATAGAAAAAACACGGGTCGACAAATCTAAAAAAACGGCATTTAACAATTATCATTTTTTCTCGGTATTGATTTATACAATTTGCAAAAAAAAAAGGTTAGAATGATAAATTTGTCAAACAGTCCGCTTTCTTTAAAATTTATTCTGATTCTGGGTGCAAAGTAGTCGCATATTAAAATTTATTAATTTCTTTGTTATTATTTTATTTCAACATTTTCGATCGTTCTTTTACTCATTTTTAAAGCGTAACAAACATCACGCTGTGATTTTTCCCTTGAAGTCCATATTGATTTTATTTTAAATATTCAAAAAGTTTTTCAGGAAAAAAAAAGAAAAAACTGTTTTACTCTCTTTTTAATGTTTTTGTTATCAGCTTTTTAAAAAAAAAGATTGCTTAAATAGTGGAAAAAAAACTTAATGAGAAGAATAGAGTATACCTGCTGAATGTTATCAATTTTTTTGAGTCATGGATAATGAAAGAAAAAATTGATTTGTTCCCAAGTTTATCAATTTGCTTTTTTGTTTTCAAACCTTGATTAAATACTCAAAACAATGGTAATAAGTTTTACATTTATTACCATATAATTTTTTGGAAGAAAATTATTTAAATTCAATTTTGATCTTTGTCTTTTCATGAATAAGTTTTAAGAAGCATTGCAAAAAAAAAATTTTTTTGCTCCAACGAATTTTTTAAATTTCGCGCGCTTTTCCCTGATATAACCTGGCAGCTTTTCGTATGAGTCGCAACACATGCCTTTAAATATTAAATTATGTCTTTGGAAAATGTGTAATGTTTTTTTAAAATTTTAATTAAGGAGTTATTAGTTTTAATGTCTTTTTCATTTAATGACAAATTTGATTTTTTGGCCAAATTTTGCAATAAATTTGCTTCGATATTTTAGTTAAATTATCAAAATTAATTTTTAGAACATCCTAGCTTTTTCGTTTTAACAGGCAAATATTATTTTAAATATTCAAAAAAACCTAATGTCTCCTAAACGGCCCAAAAATTGTCATTATGACAAATAATGACAATTTTTGGGCCTTTTTTCTGTTATCAGTTTTTTAACTACGCAGAAAAAGCTAAAAAAAATTTAGAAAAAATTCATCAATCTCGCTAAATTAATTTTTTCTATCAGCATTAAAAAAGCTAAAAAAGTAATTACGTTGATATTTTTTACACAGGTTTCTAAACTTCAATTAAAAAAATATTTAAAAAAATTTAACTTTTTATTATTAAAGAACTCAAAAAAAATGTAAAAATTTCGATGTTTTTAAACTAAAAAATGCATTTTGAATTTTAAAGCAAAAACTTATTTTAACAAAAATATTCATATTTTCAGAAACCTTTACCCCTTCGAGAAATGTTCAGCTCTTCTGCAACGTTTGCAGTAATGGTTGCAAATTTTGCGCATTATTTTACAACTTCTTTAATGCAAAATTTCCTTCCTGCTTATGCAAGAGATATTTTGGCATTAGATTTAAAAAGTGTAAGCAAAAATATGATTCTTTTTTCGTGTTTATAAAAAGATATAATTTTAGAATGGTGCATTTATTTCTGTTGCATTTACATGTAAATTAATGAGCAAATATTTTCTAAGCTTTTTTGCAGATTTTTTAAAATCAAAGAAAATTTTATCTCCATCAACTTCATGCAGAGTTTTTCAAGGTTTAGGTAAGCTTTTTTGGTTAAGTGATGGCGGATATATCAAATCCAAATTTTTCTTGGGTCATATAATGGAGTATTTTTCATTAAAAATGGCATTTTTCAATTTTAGGGATATATCAAATCCCAAGACTTTTCGGATATATGAAATCCATATTTTTCGGATATATGAAATCCCTTTTTGTAAACAACAAATTCTAAAGATATTGAAAATCCCGAAAAAATACTTTGGATATGTCAAATCCGATTTTTCAAAGATATATGAAATCCTAAAAACTTTTTTAGCTTCATTTGGAACAGTTATTGT
The DNA here is from genome assembly GCA_034700145.1 of Panagrolaimus detritophagus. Lineage (NCBI taxonomy): Eukaryota > Metazoa > Nematoda > Chromadorea > Rhabditida > Panagrolaimidae > Panagrolaimus > Panagrolaimus detritophagus. Next base: position 5,087 of record JAQIXH010000690.1, on the reverse strand, counting down.
ATTTGCACTTTTGGCATTTTACATTGATTGTACAAGACCAACTGCGGCATTAGCCGTTTTGGCATTGTATGGATTATTTGCTGGATCTGCAATTCCAGGATTTTTTACATCCAGTTGTTCCTTTGCTCCAATGTATACTGGAATGATTTCATCAATGATGGAAGGGGCAGGAGCTTTGGGAAATCTGCTATCACCAGCTTTTGTTGGATATTTTGTTAAAAATGTAAGAAATTTTATATTTCGTTGTAAGACTCAAAATAATTTAAAAACAAAATTTTAGGGAAGATCTTCTGAATGGGCACTTGTATTTTGTGCAGTAATATTTGTAAATCTTGTTGGGGGTACAGTATTTTTATTGTTTGGAACAGGTATAAATAATTTTATCAGTTTTTAAAAATTTTTAAATTCAATGTTTTAGCAAAAATTCAAATTTGGGCAAAACCAGCTCTGTCAGTAAAAAGAAAAATTACGCTAGAACCATCTATAACGGATTCTAAAAAACCAGATTTCAAACAAAATGTTTAACTTTTATTGCTCTTGTAAAAAATAATTTATTTGTATATTTTTGTGAAAATTATTGTTAAAAAATTTGGAAAAAAAATTTATTGCTATAAATTTTTATAAACAAAAACTTAAAAATATCCGGCATTAAAATTTTATGTAAATTAAACAAAAAGCTTTTTTGGTTTTAGTTTGAATTATTTTATAGCTTTAACTACTTTTTTGGGATATATGGAATCCCACTGACTCCAAGGTTTTTGATTAATAAAATTGTTATCAGTGATAAAACTAAAAAAAGCGTTGAGCTTTGATAAAAGAAAATATAACGAGTACCATTTTATAACACATAAAAATTGTCATTTTTGAATTTTTCCCCGAAATAGTTAGTTTCTGAATATTTCAAATAATTTTAATCAATGATCATTCAAGGCATCTATTAAAACTCCGAAGAATGGCCAAAAAACAATCATTAGTTATTATGTGATAGCCGTCATCATCGGAATTTGAATATGGTAGCTAATTTTAATATGTTTCCCCGAATCAAACGTAATGAAACTATTTCAAAACATTGCAAAATAATAACATTTTTCTGCAGCGCTTTCAGTTGAAAATTTAAAAAAGGTTATAAAGAAATATGCTTTTAATTATTTTAGTTTCTGTTTTATTTTATATAATCTATAATTTTGTAGATTAAAACTGTAAAAAAACGAAGCTTGTTTTAAAAAACGATAAATAGAATTATTTTCAAATTGAAAATCTCCACATTATTAAAGAAATTTTTATTTGTTCTGTTATTTTTTATTCCGTTCTGTGAAAATACAAAATTTCAATTATCTCAAATTTGTTTATCCTTTATTTTGTGAACACAATCTTTTGTGGAAAAAAATTAATGAAACGACGCAGAAAATTTATAACGGTTTCTTGATTTAAAAAGAGAAAACAAACACTTTTGCAAAAAATACAAAATCGAATCATCGAAAAAGAAACACATGAAGCATTTTTTTTATTTCTTTCGAGTTTTGGGTATTTCGAAATACGAAACATTTGTTGGCAGCCATTTCATTAACAAAAAAATCGATTTAAAAAATAAGTTGTTTCCTTTTAATTTACGAAATTCTTCTTGCTTTTTGAATATTTTGTTTAATATTTTCACAAAATGTACATTATGAAAATCAAAAAAATAATTTGATTCTTTTATTCAAACAAGTAAATATAAACTAAATAAAATCTGGCACAAATCAGGAGTGAATTTTTTTAAAATTCACAATCAATATTAGTTCCTTTTCCAGAATTAATGCTTACAGTTGCAACACAGTGTTTAAAGAGGAAGAAAATTACAGTATTTTTTTCTTTTCGCCGCACAAAAATTTTCTTAAATTACCCACAAAAAATTTTGTTATGCGATACTGTATGTTTGATGGGATGAAAAAAATAATCACCAAACAAAGAAAAAGTTTTTTTAAAGCACAAAAAAAGAGAGACACATAATTTTGAAAAGTGACGGAAAAATAAGGATGGACGGGGGCTCGGGCTTCTTCCAAGCCTCCAGCCCCAGGGCTGAGGCCGGGCCGGGGCCCCAAATTTGGGCCCCTTTTACCCTTAGGGAAAAAACGGGAAACAATATAAAATGAATGGAATGTAAATACTTCGATTGCTTTGTTTTTGAAGGTCAGCAAAAAACCCGATAAATTTTGAAAGTTGAATTTTCAAAAACTAGCTTAAATTATTTTTGAAATTTTTGTTGATTGTTCTTTGACAGTTTGACGAAATCGGATTTCTGTTGGTGGAATATTTTTTAAAGCTTGTGAATTATCGATTATTTCATTTGTTGAACAACCGCTTTTTGTTTGGGCTAAACGAATTGAATCTAAGAAACCACCATCAATTAGGATAACAATAAATAAAAGTGCATTTATAAGCTATTTTGTAAAAAACATTTTAAAGCTTCTGAATTATCGATTTTTGTTTGGGCTAAGCAAATTGAATATTCAAGGAATAAATAATTAATGGATTCAGAACATGACATTTTATGGACATCTTTAATTTAATATCTTCCATAAATTTTATTAATTCTCGGAGAGTTTTATCTTTAAAATGTGGGTGATTTGCAATGGGATGGCTGGTGCAAGCTTTTTAAAACACCAGCCATTAGTCGCACGGAACCGACAAAGATTGAGTTTGGAGGGGTCGAAGAAATCCATTCCATTAATGCTACAGTATCAGGGTCATAGAATTCCTAAAAAAAAAATGGAAATGTTTAATAAAATTTTAAAAGCCATTTTTTCTGGTTTTTAAAGTTAAAGAAAAGGTTAAAACTGAATTTTTTTGCATAATTAAAAATTTTGTTCTAAATTAAATAATAAAATTTTCGTTAAACATCAAAAAACAGGGCAAAGAAAACAAATATTTACAATCGCTAAAAAACTGCGTCATTAATAATGCCAAGTGGAACATAAATACTTATAAGGAAAAGATTTGATAAGCTTTTAAAGGTAGTTTTTTTCTGTTTTTTTGTTTTTGTGACAAAATTTTAAAAATTCAAGATATATTTGATAATTTTTCAAAACAGTATTCTTGGATTAAAAAAGGACGGTGTAATGTTTTTAGATTTTTTTATAAGAATTTGTATTTGAAGAAAAAAATAAATTTTTGAAGAACAATTGTTTACAGGAAATTTTTTAAAGAAAGTTTATTTGAAGAAATCCTTTTTAAAGAATTTTTTATTTAAAATTTTATTTGTAAATAAATTTAAAGCAATATTTTTGGTACATTAAACTAAGGTAAATTCGAAAAAGAATTATTCAAATGAACTTTCTTCAGAAAAAATTCTGTAAAAAAATTATTTTATTTTTTCAAATAAGAAGTCTTTGAAAAACATCTTAAAACATTACACCGCCATAAAAAATGTGTTTTTGGAGCCTTTTTTGGAGACAAAAAAAGTAAAAATATTTATTCCTCAAAAAAATTTTGACCGCTAAATGGCACGATTATGCATTCTAAAGTTTTGCTTTTTTTAAAAAAATGCTTGCATGTTATTTTTGTGCTTATATTTTTTCAACGATTTTTTCATTTTATTGGTAAATATTGCTTCTATTAGTATTATCAAAGCATTACTTAAATGAACTGCTTTAATATTCGCAAATAAAGTTATTGGGCTTTTTGTAAAAAATAATGAAGTTACAAAAAATAACAAAAATATTAAAAACTGGTAAGTAAATATTTAGTTGCAACAGTATTGGTAAAGTCTCAAAATTCATTTGATTATAGTAAAATCTTCTTTTTAAAACTCGCAGCATTTTTCGTTCATAGATTTTAGCTGATAAAAAGTATTGTTTTTTCGCAGGGATATATAATTTTTAAAATTTGGAGTTTTTTTTGAATAAAAGGAGTTCATTTCACATTCCGCATTGAATTTTTTTAGAATGCCACTGGAACCTAACGTTATCTTTTCGAAATACTGAAACTATCTGTTACAAAAACACTTTGCTGATTTTTTTTGCCAAAAAACATAAATTTTTATTTTTTCAGAAAACTTTTAGAAATTAATTTGTAATCTTTTCGAGAGAAAACCGCATCTTCGTTGCCAGACCAATGAGTTATTGGATGACGATAACTAACAAAAAATGAAAAAAAATTAGCATTTGAAAAAAACATTTTAATTTTTAAAATTTTTTTTGACAATTTCACTCCATTGTTTCCCATACAATTAAAACAATGTTAATTCTTGTAGATTTGAATAAAGAAATTTTGATAGGCTTGTGAGTGTTTTCTTATTGATTCAGTCGTTATTCAACGAATCATTAGAAGGTTGACGATTTCTTCTTCTCTTCATCATTTTATAACTTACTTTTTCTTCATTTGATTTGATCCTATTACATTTGCTGTAGACTGTTCGTGGACAACTTTTTAATCTTCTTGCTTTATTTCAACATTGGTCGAGAAAAATGATTTTACAATTTGCTTTAACCTGTAAGTTTTTATTAATTATGGGAGAGGCACCTACGCCGAAGGTTGCCGTTGATTGAATCCAAAACTGCCTTAACTTTTTGTTCAGTATTGGGATATTTGATTGATTTTATTTTAAAAAAACAATGAAACCCTTCTTCGGCAATAAGATTAGAGGATATTATAAAAAAAGACAGTTACTTTGGGATCCTTGACACATCTTACTTATATATCTTTTTTCAAACACGTACATATTTTAGATTTAACAATTCTTATGAGCTGTGCTATTATGTTTAGCTGCACAAAAAATAAGAGTAACCGTTTTGCTGCTGGAGGTGGATGTGATGATAATGGTGGTACATCAACAAAAAAGGTCCGTTTTTACAATTTTTATTTGTTATTGCAAGGGACCAAAAAATGTAAAAAATGTTTCTTTCTCCGTAGCTTCGATGTAATTTTATAATTTTTCTTTTTTAGTCAACCCATAAAGCTAAATCCTCAACCAAATCCAAAGATAATAGACCAGCAAAGAAGCAATCTACTCAATCCACCAAAGCTCTTGCACAGTGTTCTGCTTTTGTATTTTTAGCCGCCCGCGCCCCGCCCGCCGCCCGCACTTTTTCAAAATCATCGCCCGCGCC
>JAQIXH010000689.1:0-11677 GCA_034700145.1 Panagrolaimus detritophagus | reverse complement strand
TATAAAAGTACTTGCCAATCTTCAACTGCCTCTGGATTTATTACATATCTTCGAACCTTTACACAACTTCCTGCAGATGAAAATTATCTTGTTGATTATATTTACAATTATGGCGCTGTAACAATGTGTAAGTTTTCAAAACTTATTTGATCGTTTTATTTTTGTTGTCAAAATTTGTATTCATTTTTTCTCAATTGTCAAAAAAAAAAGAAGCGATAGTTACCAAAAAAATTTAAAATTAGATTTTCTTTGTTACTATCACATTTCTTTCAAAGCGATTTTTGACGATAGTAACTGAAAAAATTAAAAACAAAATATTTTGATTACTATCGTCAAATTTTTTCATTGAATTTATATTTAAAAATGTTAAAATTCCAGGCTTTACTTTTCCAAGTACAATGCAACATTATGTCAGCGGTATTGTTTCATTAACAGCATCGCAATGTGAAGCACAAAAATCTGGAGCTCATGCCGTTACACTTATTGGATTTGGAGTAGAAAATAATGTTCCGTATTTCACAGCAAAGAATAGTTGGGGAACAAACTGGGGAGAAGCTGGATTCTTCCGATTCAGACGGAATCAAAATTTCTGCAGTTTTACAGCAAATCTTGTTGCACCCATATTTTAAAAAAAATATAGCACAAAATGGACAAAAAATGGGTAAAATTGTAATTAAATTAGCTAATTTCAAAAATGGTAATTTTTGATTGTACATTTTCTACAGTAGATGGTTCAATAAAATATTGTTACTAAAAATATTGTTTTTCAATGAACTTCAAAAAGCTATTTTTTTAAAAAAAAAATCGAAAGGCTTAATAGTTTTTAAGAGTTCAACATGCCAATTTTTCATTTTTTGGTATATAAAAAGTAAAAAATGTTTCTAAAAAATAACATGATGATTTCATCAGAAAACCGTTATATTCTTGTTATCTCTCCTTACTTGTTTTTTGTTCATTTTTGTTTAAACAAACAAAGTAATTAAAAAACGTGAAAGCAAATTTTATTGCAGCAGGAAACGTTGAAAATAGTAGCTGAATTCAAAAGTATGACACATACATGAGTCATTAAAGAGTCATTAAAAGCTAAATTCAGGTGAAACTCATTTTTATGTTTCTTTGATTTCAAAAAAATTTTTATATCAATTAAAACGATAATTTCGTTACGTTTCAGTAAAAAAATGTTTTTCTGATAAGAAATGATCTGAGTGTTTTTATTTTGTATAAAAAAGATTACATTTAAAAAAATGATCGTCCTCTCCTGTGTTTCAAAAAAATGTTGGAAACTAAAGTAATAATAATTTTTTTACTACTTTTTCGTATTTCCTATGCAAATATAAGTTTATGGGATCATGTTGTAAAAATGGAACAAGTTATTCTTTCTGTTGAATACAATCAAAGACATTTAAATGTTTGGAAGGAAGATAGTCGTGGATATAATAGGTAACTCAAAAAAATTAAGCCATTGAAATTTTTTATACAACACAGAATTTAAGATTCTACGTTACTCCATTGTGTACCATTGTAACATCTTCTTTAAATTGTTCAAGAGATGAATATTCAAATGAGCATCGGCATGTACTAAGTTTTCATGTTAAACTTTGGGATTCATTGGCTGCTGAAACAGTAAAATTGGCATTGGCACAAAAAAGCATTGAAACAAAAGTTTCTGATATTTTACCATTGCCAATGCTTTTAGTTAGATTAGGGATTAGTCAAGATGTTACAGATAGAATTAGTGTTAGTAAAGAATGGAGATCAAATCAAGATCAACCAAATATTATCATTTTTGAACTTTACACCAGACATGAACATTTTTGTGAAAAAATGGTAAGTTCAAAAAAGGCATTTTTATTGGGGCAAAAAATTTCTTTCGTAATTTTTTCGACACTGCTCGAATTGTGTAAAAATATTTATTTGTTGCATATTATTGTAATAAAAAATTAGTATAAATTTTTTATTTCACATTTTTTTTTGAATTGCATATTTATTTTGACTTTTTCTTGTATAAATTTTTCTATAATATTTTTTTCTGAAGTGATAATTTGTGTAGAATTTTTCCTAATTTTTCCTGAATTCTACACAAATTATTACTTCTAAAAAATTATTACAAAACATAATCACGCAAAAAAATCCATTTAAGAAATATTCTACGCAAATTAGCAGTTCTGAAAAAAATATTACAGAAAAATTTATACATGAAAAAAGTCAAAATAAATATGCAATTGAAAAAAAAATTATACAAATATTTTATTACAATAAAATGCACAAAATAAATATTTTTACACAATTTGAGAATTGCCGTTTTTTCGTTAATAATAAAAAAACATTTTAGCTAGAAGATGCAAAATCTGATCCAGAAAACTTTTTGACAAGAACAAAGCTATTTTTGGAATTTACAATGGTTGTTGGGCAACAAGCAACAAGAAGTTTAAATATTACTGGACAAACTTTTGCTAAATCAAAATTCTTTAGCAGTATAGCAAACGCACATAGTGACAGAGATGGTAACCACAATTTATCATTTTCTGCTAAAAAAATGTGACTATTGTAGGAAATGTTTATCTCTCTTCCACAGATATAAATAAATTAGCTCGAGAAATTTATCGTACTGCGTCATACCATGAAGAAGTAACTTCAACATATATTTCATCAGAACAAGGAAGTTATATAATAAAAGAACTTTCGGATATTATTAAAGATCAAAAAGTTCAATCAAATGATTTAACGAAAGAAGAATGGAACTCAGTTTTTTGGGATGACATTTTTTCACGTCCAGATGTTCAAACTGAATATTTTAATGATGTTTTAAAATATGTTGAAGCGGAAAGCTTATTTAAATACAATGCAACAAAAGACGCTCAATTTCGTGAAAATGTTCAAAGAAAATATCATCGAAACAGTGAAAGTAAAAAACCAAATAAATTTGAATTTTCATTTAAAAATTTTGGTAAGCTTACTTGAGTCAAAAAAACGAATCAATAGTAATCAAAAGATTTTGTTTTGAATTTTTTTGAGTTGCTATCATCAAAAACCGCTTCGATAAAAAAGTGATAGTAAATAAAAAAAATAAGATTCTGAATTTTTTGGTTACTCTCTCATCATTTTTTTTAAAACGATGCTACTGTAAAACGGAATAAATTATTTAGGATTTAACAATCACGGACAAAAGTCTGAAAACAGCATTATTGATGAAAAAAATATTCAAAGCACGCAAAAGTTTGTCTTTATTCAAATAATACGTTTTTACATGTTAATTATAGCAATGAAGTGGATACAATAACCAAAGAAGAAATTCTAAAATTTCTTAAAAAAGATAATGTAAATGTTCGATGGTCAGGAACAAAATTTATTCCAAAAGATTTTTTGCTTTATCGAATAAATACACGAACTTTAAAAACTACAGGAGAAGTCTTTTTTAAACGTATAATTACAACAATGTTGCAATCAGTTCAAAAAATAGAAATTCGACCAGAACCAAATCGCCGAACAAATTTTGACAAACTTATTAGTCCAGTTTACTATGAAGGTAACTTTTGTTTATAGTTTTTACAATTTTTAACATAAAAAATTATAGAATTAAAAAATCAAATAATTGCTCTAAAACAACAATTAAAAAATGAAATTACTAAATTCGATGAAAAAATTGCTGAGATTAAAAGTGATTTAGTTGATACAAATCAACATATTACAAACATTGCGAATGTTACTAATAGCAACCGTGATATTTTACAACAACAATATAATATTTTAAGAAATGATCATAATGGATTAAGAAGTGAATTTAATGATTTGAATTCTTGGACTAGGAAAGATTTTTGGAATCATGTGCAAAGCCTTTTTAGGCATGCTGATAATATTTGGATGCGATCATTTCATGGAGAAGTTCCACAAAATATTCAAGAAACTTACAAAAGCCGATGGGGAGCCTATCCTAAAAAAGGTACAGATTTCTAATAATATCAAATGTTAATTTACAACATTCTTTGTAATAAATAAAAAAAAAATTTTATAAACTTTTCATATGATACTGACACTACAACAAAATAATCAAATGTTTTATTATTAATTTTTATTTTCTCGAATTTTATTTATGGCTTTAAAATTTTAGAGATTGTTTAAAATATAACTCTATAGAGTTAATAATATTAAAAGTTAAAGTTTGATAAACTTTAAAGGTGATGCGGAATTTTAAGCGTGCTCCATTTTTACAGCTGTTCAAATATTGTTTACAAAAAAATTTAATAAATTTATAAAAAAAGTCTTCTAACCGATTTCATATCACATTTTTTAAAGGTTTTCTAAAGTGAATTTTAAAATTTCAATTATTTCAAATATTATAATCAACTTTCAAATATTTATTTATTTTTTAAATTAAAAGCTAAAGTTTGTAAAACTAAAATACAAAATTTATGAGAAAAAAATTTCACACAAAATTTAGGCATTATTTTTGGGTTTGGTTACAACAGATTCAACAGATTTGATTTCAACAGATTTGATGACAACTTCGATGGAAAATGGGATTTCAACGGTAACACGGGAATTGAACTTTAATTTAAGCTTTTGTGTAATGGAATCGATTGATGGAGCAGGAGAAAGAGGGTTATGTTGTCGATAAATTCGACGAATACGTCGCGCAAGACAACAAATTTTTCGTGGAGGTGTATTTGCAGCATATTTTTCCACAAGGCGATCGATAGTGACATCATTTGAAGCAAAAGAATGTTTTGAAGGGGGGATTTGAGCAACATGATTTGGTTGAAGATTTGGCATAACATTTCGTTCTGAAAATAAAAAGTTTTTTTGGGTGCAAATTTTTGAATTTAGAAAAAACGCTTACCTCTTTTTGGGACAACTGATGGATCAACAAGTTTATGAGTGGTAGGACGACGAACTTCTTGAGTTGCATCAGCATCGCGGATTACATTTGGATGCATGTATGGAACTGAAAAACCATTATATTTTTGTTGAAATTAAATTTTATTCTAAGACTTACATTGTCCAAATGGAACAGAATGGAAGCTATTTAAATTAGCAACTCCATTAGCACGTGGTTGTACGGATGTTGGAGGAATCTGATGGAGGAAATTATTAGTTGAAACAGAAGACAACGGCGGTGGATGAATAAGACATTTATGTTGAACATTATTTTTGGCATTATTATTCATGTTAAACCTTCGTCAGATATAACACACTTTTAATAACAAAAAATCAAAGCGCGACACACAATAAAATAACAATAAAAGGGCTAACAAAGTCAAAGTCAAGTCAACGGCCAAGTAAACAGCTGAGCTCTGGAGAGCTGGAATACGAAGTCTTACAAAATGGAATTCCTTTTTATACCCCTTGGATTTGGTTGTTTTGATAAATGTTTCGAAATATCTTTATTTCCATATTTCTCCGGATTTGCTTTATCACTGATAAGGATTTCGAAATCCAATTTCAATCACATCACTTCATGTTTTGCAGATGATTCATCACAGGAATGCATATTTCATAATCTTATGCAACACCAAAACAAATTCGTCATTCTTATGATTTTGCTGTTTTGAAATCTATAACGTGGGAAAATATGATTTGCACTTTTATCACTTTAATGCTTTTCAGCTTGACTTAAAAAAATGATAGAAGCAATGAAAGAAAAAATAAATTTATGCTATCACTTCGTTTTTTATATATCTGCCGATCGATCTGATCTCTTATTTGCTTTACAAAAACATTTTTTTATTTCCGGTGTTTGTGTCTTTCACATGCATTTTCCAAGCTTAAAAATGACGTTTTTTGTCCTTTGGACAAAAAACGTCGTTTTTATATCCTTTATTCTCGTTCTTTCTTTATAGCTTCTTCTCGCTTCCTGCAAAAAACGAAACAAATGATACTTTTGCTCGCAGTTGCGATTTTGTCTGTTTTTCAGTGTTATTTGTTTCACATATTTTTTGTTGACCAAAAAATTTAAAAAATTGTGTTAAATAAATTACTGTTGGAACACAAAAATAAAAACAACAATTATTTTGCGTCAACAATGTTTTGGAGGTAAAAAGTAATTCACTGATTCGGCTTTTATTACCTAATAATGTAATAAAGTTTTTCGCTAAAGGACATTAAATGCTTCAAGTGTATTATGACCTTTAATTATTTCTTTGTCACTATCATTCAACTACTTCACTAATACAAGAATTATTCAAAAAATATAAAGAAAGGAAAATAAATAGCAAAATTTTTTCCTTGAGGTCAAAAAAATAAACTCAAATTGTTAAAGATAAACGAAAACATCAACGAAAGGTTAATTTAACACTTAAATTATGTGTCAAATTGCTTGATGAAAAAAAAGAAAAAAAGTTTGTACATATCCATTTATATCTGTGGTTAAACATCGCTATAATTGATTAGTGATTTGCTTTAGAGGATGCGTGATTTTCGCTGTTATTTGCAGCAAAATTTTTTGGCGTCTGTGAAAGATGGACAGTGACAAACTAATAAAAATGAGACCCCAAACAGTAGCCTAAAGGAAGGCACTTGAGTGCACTTGAGTGATTTTGAAGTGACTTTGTTTTGGTTTTAGGAGAATTTGAGCCATAAAAAAGTTGCACTTATTATTCATTGTTTTAATTTTAAAGCTAATTTCTGCTTATATTTTACTTTTTTTACTTAGAAAAAATTTAAGCTTTTTTCGTTAGAAAAAAAGAATTTCCGATAAAACCTCTAAAGGCTTTTTTCTCACTTGCTCAAGAGCTGACAAAAAAAAATGGATGGTTGAGTCATGCATTCGTTTATACTTTCTTGTTTTTATGCATAATTTTTTTTTCTCAAGAAGTTTTTTGTTTTTTGGTTGCGCAAAACAAAGGCATTTCAAAACCACTCAAGTGCCTTTGTTTTGGTTTCTTGGTCAACTAAGTCAGGATACGAGACATCCCAAACCATAATTTTGGCAGTTCTAAAAATAAGTTCCATTTACGGTGAAAGAAAAAATTTGTTTTGGATAAATTTGTTTTATTTTCGCTAATCATGTTGATAGAAACAACACTCATTAAAACACTATGGCTAAAGCCGTACGAAAATATTAATTTTAATGAAGACGGTATTTGTTTTACGTTAGGAAACACTGGAAGCCAATCTTATAATCATCAAAATCAAGACAGTCGATATTTGTCACAACAGGAAGAAGAGCGCTTTCTTACTTTTTATATTACAAATAAAAGCGATAATTTTAAAATTGTTAAAATTACGAATTCAGAATCAGGTAATTTTAAGGTTTTTTCTTTCTGATTCTTTTAATCCCAATCCCTCAGATTTAACAGACTTACAACAGACATAATTTATGATTATTACTCTATTGTTTTTAAAATTGTTGATATCTTTTCTCCTTACCAATTTAGCTACTTACATAGTGTTTTTTAAAAAAATGTTTTAGATGAAAAAATTGAATTAAAGAATTATCACGGCGAAGAAAGCTTCGAAGTTTTGCGTGATTATTATCAACATATAAAAATGCATATTTTAACAAAAGTTGAGCTCAAAAAGGTTCACTATATCGATATTCCATATCAACTTCAAATTAGCGCTGCTCGAATGAAACCTATGAAAAAAATGGAATATTTAGAGCATACAATTTCTTTAAAAGATTATGGAAGCTTAAAATGTTATATTAAAAAGATTGACGAAGAAAATGTTGAATTTCACATTGAAAAACTAAATGATGTATTAATAAATGGTATGTTAAAAATTATATTCGATTTTTCGATGAAGATTTTTTAGGCGAAACTACTGAATACAGATGCGTTAAAAGAGCTGATAAAGATGTTTCATTATCTTTCAATTTTGTGATTGATCCAACCATTTTAAAGGGCCCGTGTATTCCAGTACCACCGGCACAATAAATTGCATTTCATATATTTTGAAGTATCTTTTTTATGCATTATTTTTTTATTTACAACATGTTTTTTTACTGAGTTTTTTACAAAAGTTTTAGTTTTTTCTCATTTTTTGATCTCAATTTTTTTGTAACGTCATTATAAAAAACTTTGAAATATTCGGTGCACAACACGTAAAGCTTTAGCGACACACAATAAAATAACAATAAAAAACTAGCAAAGTCAAAGTCAAGTTAAAGGCAAAGTAAACAGCTGAGCTCTGGAGAGCTGGAATACGAACTATTACAAAATAGGTTTTCTTTATATACTTGTAGGCAGTGTCTTGCTTTTCTGTTTTTTACCTATGTCGCGCCGCGCCACGCGCCAGAGATTTTTAAAAGTCGCGCTGCGCGCCGCGCCGCGCCAGAAAATTTTAAAAAAAACCAAAAATTTAACGTACTCCCCCCTGTGAAATTGAAAAATTTACTTTTAACTTTTAAAAAAGTCGCGCCGCGCGCCGCGCCGCGCCAGGAATTTTTTGAAGGTCGCGCTACGCGCCGCGCCCGCGCCGCGCTAGCGCGCGCCGGCGGAAGCAAGACACTGCTTGTAGGATTTGGTTGTTTTATATTATTTTTAAAAAAAGCTTATATTTTAATTCGGTTTGGACAGATATAAGCAATGATAAAAAGTAAATCAGAAATGTGTTATTTAAAAATAACAATTATTTTTTCAATATTGAGAAAAAAGTTTGCGGAAAAGTATTCCCGGAAGTACTTCCGAACATCCCTGTTTTGCTTAGAGCTGCGATTTTGTCTATTTTTCAGTTTTATTAGTTTCACATATTTTTTGTTGACAAAAAAATTTAAAAAATTGTATTAAATAAATTACTTTTGGAACACAAAAATAAAAACAAAAATTGTTTTGGGTCAATAATGTTTTGGAGGTTAAAAGTAATTATTCGGTTCGGCTTTTATTACCTGATAATGTAATAAAGTTTTTCGCTAAAGGACAATAAGTGCTTCAATTGTATTATGACATTTAATTACTTCTTTGTCACTATCATTCAAGTACTTCACTAATACAAGAATTTCAGCTAAATTGCTCAAATAATCTAAACAAAAAAAATAAATAGGAAAATTTTTTGCTTGAGATGAAAAAAATTAACTCGAATTGTTAAAAATAAACTTGATCAACAAAGCCATCAATGAAAGGTTAATTTAAAACTTAAATTATGTGTCAAATTGCTTGATGAAAAAAAAGAAAAGAAGTTTGTACATATCCATTTATATCTTTGGTTGAATAGTGATTTGGTTTAGAGGGACGTGATTTTCGCTATCATTTGCAGCAACATTTTTTGGCATTTGTGAAATATGAACAGTGACAAACTAATAAAAATGACATCTTCCTTGGAGAAGGAAGATATTGATTTTATTAAAAGAACAAAAGATAAGAAAAAAAAATGCAACCAGAATTTTGACCGCTTTTATAAAAAAAGAAATAAACAAAAAAATTAATTCGTATTTTTTCTTATGTGAACAACTTGTTTCTTTGTATCTAAAAAAAGATCTATTATTTTGTGATATAATTTATCTCCTCAAAAAAAATAAATTTCTTTTTTCAGGTGTATTTTAACAATGTCTCAACAGCAAGAAAATTCACAACAATTTATTCTTCAATCAAAAATTGATAATCAAAAGTTTACAATTGATAAAAGTGTTATCGAAGCTTCAACATTACTGAAAAATATTTGTGGTAAGATGTTTTTTTGATTATTTTTTTAGAAACTTTCATATAGTAGTTTTTATATTAAGGGGGCTCCTTACGGATAAAATTCAAATCAAAATTTGAAAAAGTTTTAGTGTTTTTCAGAATTTTTTTTATATGGATCTGTTGTTTTTTTTAAACTGAAGTTACAAAAAAAAATAAGAAAACTCTTTTTCTAAGCACTACATTTTGTATTAAATTATAAACATTTGTATTTGTTTTTAATGTTTCAAAATATTCACGGGAGACCCGAAACTAAAATGGGTTGCGCGCAACCTGCAGCAAAAAGGTTACTCTTTTGACAAATTTTTTTTAATAAAGGTGGCATTTTTTCTGCAATTTGCGCGCAACTTACTTGGTTTTTTTTCTATTAATAGGGTAATCGTGTATTTCATAGGATTAATAGTTGCAAAGCAAAATTTGTTTAAATTTCATTAAAAATGAAATTTTTTGCACTAACTATAATTTTTTCAGATATTACTGATATTACCGAACCAATAATTATCAATTGTTCTGGAGCATCTTTGGAATTTTTTATTTCTTTTTAAAGATTAAAATCAAAAATGAAAATGAAAAAGGACATAAAAATCTTTTTGAAAATTTTACTGCAAAAAACAAAAAAAAATTAATCAAACTCATTCAAGATTTATGCATTCTGGATTCTGATATTTTTTTGAATTCTGCTGCCGATTATATTCTTGGAATTCTTCAACTTAAAAAAGGAAGTACAAAGGATTGGAATGCAATAAGAGTATATTTTGGATTTGTATCTGATTTTACAAAAAAAGAACGAAAGATTATTCTTGAATCTGAAAAACTTAAATATTTGCTTTCAATTAATACAGATAATTTTACATTTCCATTTCCAAATAAAAGTCTATATTCTTTAAAAACTGATTTTTCAACACCAATGAATATTTTAATTTCAAGAATCATTCAACGTTCAAACCATGAAATTTCACATTTGCTTTCATTAATCAATAAAACAATCAAAAATGAAATTGATCGATATCCAATAAAGTTTTTCGAATTTCTGGCATATCATCATGGTTATCTTTTAGTTCTTGATAGAAATTTTCGTCGTTTTTTGAAATTTGAAAAATGTAATGAAATATATTTTGATATTTTAAAGAAACGGAAAGTAATAGCTTCGTACAAGTTTAAAACTCGTTATGATGATGGAATTCCAAAACATGAAATTTATGGATCCAATGCTTCAAAATTTCCAATTTCAAAAAATGTTGAAGTATCATTTTCAAAGACTTATAAATCAATGTATAATTTTGATGTTACAAATATTTACAGTTCTTCGATTGATTTTATATTTTCTTCTTTTAATGAAAAGACTGAAATTAAATTTGAAGAAGTTTATAACCATTTAATCGCAAAAAATTTATCAAATAACATTAAGTGAGTTTTTGAATTTTAAAAGACAAATTTTTTAAATATTTTTAGGATGGAATTTTGCGACGATGCCTTTAAATTTTTTCGTCCAAAACAAACGTTACGATTTTACAAAAAAGAAAATGCATCAAAATTTTATAAGTTAGAAATAATTTATTCAAAAATAGAGAAAATTTTACCAGCATTTATGGAATTTCTTTCGGTAATTATATTTTAAAAAAGCAGCACTGTTTTATGTTTTAAATGTTTTTTTAGGATTACATGGAAGATGATGGAATTATTGACAGTTCTGATGTGTTCTTTTGTAATCTCAAACCAACTTCAAAAGATTACTTTCATTCTCATTATTCAGTATCAGATGTAAAAGAAATCATTAAAATTTGAAACATTGTAATTTTCTTCGATTTTTTTTGTTGCATTTTATTTAGGAACGTGCGCAGCAAAGTGCGACACGAGTGTTCCCCGCTTTTTTTTTCGTCCAAAAAAAAATTCAAAGAGAGGTATACTGTAGAAATAAAAACTTTATTTTATAATTTTGATTTTTATCGTACTAGATGTAAAAAAATACGGAGATTCCGAAAATCAAACTTTTGAACACAATTTTCCCACAAAAAATTGAAGTTTGTCAGGAAAAACACGATTTTTTAACGTTTTTTAAAAAA
>JAQIXH010000688.1:0-11677 GCA_034700145.1 Panagrolaimus detritophagus | reverse complement strand
GTTTTTTATTATATCTGTTTTTTACTCTCGTGTTATTGTTTTTTTCGTATTTTTTGCTGGTTTTAGTATTTTTGAAGCTCAAATAAACTGTTTTTGACATTATTTTCTAAAGGAGTTACTGTAATCTTTTTGCAGAAACAAAAAAGCTTGATTGAACAAAGTTAAAAAGAGAAAGAAGATTGATGTTACAAATGAACTTATTACTGCATTGGGTATGTTTGTAGATATATGTTTATGCTTCTTATTACTATTAAATTTACAATTTGCAGTTGCTAGAACAAATCTTAATCTTGGTTTGAGTAATATTTTTTTTTTCATTAATAAATTTTTTAAAAAAACAATAACAAACATTTAAATTTAAAAAAGACCAATAACAAAAATTTAGGCTTTAATCCAATTTAAGACAATAACTTTTTTGCATCTATCATCTCTTTAACAACAGTACAATCGGGTTCAGACAATATCAAATTTACAGTATCCTTTGAAATTGAATCACTTGTTAACCAACCGTTAATCATTGCAGCTGTAAAAGCATAATCGAGTTTATGACCATCCAAAGCTTGTAATGCAGTTTCCTTATTAATCATCGTTGTTAACAGGAGGAAGAGTTCGACTATTTCCAGTTTTTTCAACTGTATCTGTTACAGGAAGCCAATGATTATGAACAGTACCAAGACAACTAATATTATGAGGGGGATTTTTAGCTTGAATACAAGATTGAATTTTCCTTTCTGTTGCGATATGATTGCAGGCTATAAAAAATATATCAGTAAAATGTTAATAAATAAAGATGAAAACGAACTTCGACAAACATATATGAAATGATGGTAATTAAAACAGTGATCGATCCATGCTTTATATGTGGTGAGCTAATAACGATTTGCAAAAGATTGTCCACAGCATGTAAAAGCCATATTTTCGTGAGATTCAAAATGGTCAGCATTAATATTGTTTGGCTTTAGTGTGAATGTAACCAATAAAGTTGCATCATTCTTATTTTTATTTTATTTCTGGTGATATTTTTTCGACAGCTCATTTTCTTTAATTTCAGCCGGGAAAGAAAAAAATTCTATTTTTCTCCGACTTTTGTTTTTCATTATGTTCTCTTTATTTCTTTTTGCATTTTTAAAGTTTAATAAATATTTGTTTTAGATGTCAACAAAGAATGATAAATATTCATTTAGTGAACAAAGTTTTACCACCTCCGAAAATCAATATTACAACTTGAATTTAAATCAACGCGAAAAATGTCCAATTTTAGTTTCTATTCAATCTTATAGCAAACCAAATAATGAGAAATATTGTGGTAAAAAAATTGCTGATGCAGTTCAAAAAAATTGGAAAAAAAAGTTACGGTAGTAACTGTTGCCCATTGAAAAAATTGATTTGCTTTTTTTCATGTATCATAAAGACTTTAACGATAAAGTTGATATATAAAGTTTTTACGAGGGACTGCAGCAACAGATTTTATAGTATCTGATAATTATAAAGAAAAGGAAAAATCACAATTATGGGATAAATCTTCTAAAGCCTCTTCTTTTACAACTCTTAATGAAGATAATAGTGATTTAAAAAAACGATGGAAAAATAAAAATACTTTAAAAACCATCAATAAAAGCACCCTTTCTTTTCATATTGCAGCTTATGAAAATTCAAATGAAACTGCTGGATCAAATTTATTTGAGGATGAAAATATTGAAAGATTAAAAAGAGAAAAGCAAGGATCGATTAAACCTTCTAAACCTTGCTTTACTGATCGTTTAATGGTTTACAATCACGAGTAATGTTGTAATTCATTTAATTTTTTATAGAATCTCTTTGAATTTCCAAGACAACAAAATGAAAATCAAAGAAATGAACCAGAACTTATGTCATTTAAAACATCTCAACGATTACTTGGTTCACAACCGCCAACAACATCTCAACAATTTGGAAATAATGGTGAACAAATGCCACTTGGTGCTGGTGCAGCAGGTAGTAATTTTTTCCACTTCCGGAGAGCACCTCCTTGCCCATGTGTGATCAGGGCCACAAATTGGTCGGTAGTAAGGGGGGTGAACTTCTTCTTTAAAGACCAAAAAAATCTTATTTTACCTACTATGAATTTAAATCTTTCACCCTTGGTAAACTTGGTGACTAAAGCACAAAGGGGGGGGGGCAAACTGTCACCAAGTTTACCAAGGCAGTTGCGGCCCTGTGTATGATGACGATTCTGAATTTTTCAATTTTGGAAAATTTACTGATACTTTAACTTAAAATCTTTTTTTACTCATATATTTTTCATTTCCTTCTTGCCAAAGCTTAAAAATAGCAAACGAACCACTTTGTTCACAAAAGTGCATCATGATGTATCATGCTGTGAACAAAGCGGTATCATCCCAAAAATACGGTATTTTTGAGCAAAATCTTGGAATTGTTGTTTTACAAAAGTCCCAAAAACATCTTTTTTCAAACAACTTTGATGAGCACGTTTGAATCAGTTGTTCATTCAAAAAATGGATTGGCGTTGTGTTCTTTTTCTTTTTTTTTCTTTTTTTTGTTAAAAAAATTTTTTAAAAACGATAAAACGAGCATCATCTTAGACGACAGAGCCTGATCTTGCATTAAGTATTTATGCTTTTAATATATACACATAATTAATCAGGGAAAAAAATTGGGTCAGATAGCAGAGAGCTTTTTTTAAAAAAATATCTAAAAAACAAAACCAATAATAGCATGGTAAAGAAGATATGAAATTTTTAAAGTTGTATACCGTTAAATTTATTTAAACGGTATACAACTTAAGCATAACAAAAGCCTTGTAAAGGTAAAAAAATCAGTATATGTTTGTAAAAATTAAGTTATTGGAAGGTATATGGCTATGAAGAAGCAGACGATCAAGATTAGTTTTTTGGATTCGGTAAATGTTTTTCTTTGTTTTAAACGTTTTTTTAATAATTACATCTTTTAGGAATCACTTGGGGATGCTCCAGAATGTGTTGGTTATTTTATTTTTAGTTGTTATTATACATCGTATCAACATCGTTATCCATGGGCATATATGATGCTGCTCAAATCCTTGTTTCTGAAGACATTTATATATTATTTCAACCATTCACATCATATTTTTCTGTATAAATTAGCTATATTTGGTAATGGATAACGAAAAATGAAGCAGAAAAGCTTAAAAAATGTATATCCATGGATAACGATGTTGATACGATGTATAATAACAACCAAAAATAAAATAACCAACACATTCTGGAGCATCCCCAAGTGATTCCTAAAAGATGTAATTATTAAAAAAACGTTTAAAACAAAGAAAAACATTTACCGAATCCAAAAAACTAATCTTGATCGTCTGCTTCTTCATAGCCATATACCTTCCAATAACTTAATTTTTACAAACATATACTGATTTTTTTACCTTTACAAGGCTTTTGTTATGCTTAAGTTGTATACCGTTTAAATAAATTTAACGGTATACAATTTTTAAAATTTCATATCTTCTTTACCATGCTATTATTGGTTTTGTTTTTCAGATATTTTTTAAAAAAAAGCTCTCTGCTATCTGACCCAATTTTTTCCCTGATTAATTATGTGTATATATTAAAAGCATAAAAACTTAATGCAAGATCAGGCTCTGTCGTCTAAGATAATGCTCATTTTTTCGTTTTTAAAAAATTTTTTTAACAAAAAAAAACAAAAAGAACACAACACCAAGCCATTTTTTGAATGAACAAAAAGAGTGGAACTGATTCAAACGTGTGAGCTTTAATTGATGAAAAATGAACTGTTGTTCTACTCTTAACAGTCTGCAACTGAAGCTTTTTTGCAAAAATTATTCTTTGGTGAAAATGGAAAGTAGCTTTTGCAGAAAAAAGTCCAACATTATCAGCAAAATAATATCCAACGATCTAAAGAGAAAGATAACACAACAATAGGGTTATCAAATGGTGAATCTCCCAAAACATCCCGGAAAATTTTCCTAATTGAGAACACAATTTTTTTTGTTTTTCCCGGTTTATTGTTTGTTTATTAATTAGAAAACAAAGAAAACCATAAAAATAGCTTAATTTTTGTCATAAATAACATTTTTTATGGTCGATGGATGTATTAAAGAAAAATTTTCTTTAATACCTTTTTTGAAAACTCGGGAGATACCCTTTTTGAAAACTCGGGAGATTTGCCGGAGATCTCCCGGGAAAATCTCCCCCTTTTTTGATTTCTCGAGAGATTAAACAACCCTAAACGACAACTGCGGCCACAAAAGCATACCCCAAAGCACATCTGGATTTTTATTACTATTGCGAACATATACAAAAAATTACAATAAAAAAAACAGTAAAAATTTCATATGATCCATAGAGCAGCTCCAGAATGGAAACCGTTTCCTCAGCAGCGCCAGAGCAAGCATTGATTCATCAGCGATTACCTAAAAAAAAGCGTATTAGATAAAACAAAAAAACCTTCAATTTTCCGTTAAACGCTCCAGCTGCAACTCCAACAAGATCGAGTACCAGAACAGCTAAAAAAGACAAAGTTAAAACATAGGTTTAGGTGTCTAAAAAAGCATATATAATACCAATGGGGCATTATTGTATTTAATCCGCCCATTCCAAAATACTTTGAAAATTTTTTTTCCATTCTCGTATGCAGTTTATGGGGGATTCAAGTGCAAAAGTAGTTACAGTGTACAAATCCATTAAAATCCCCCCGAAAGATTTGAACAATAATTTTATAATTCTTTTGTTTAACTATGGGGGGAAACAAGTGCAAAAGTGTGACATAGCCTACAAATGCATTTAAATCCCACCCTCCGAGCAGAATTATAAAACTATTATTCAAATTTTTTGCACACTGCAACTACTTTTGCACTAGAATCCCTCCATAATTTGCATACGAGAATAGTATAGAATAACAATCGAGGGATTAAACTACGATAGTACCTACAAGTGGTATTTCTTCCTTTAGTTTGAACACCACTGATAAACAAAAAAAATGGCCATATGTGGGGACTAACTGGACTTTTGAACAAACACCAGTCCCCCGGCCAAACAAACCTATCTCCAATACTAACATTGATCATTTAAAGTTATTGATGTGGCACCAGCAATGCCATTGATCATCCATATTTATCAGCACCAAGAAGCAAAGGACCTATAATTATATAAAATTAGTACCGTCAAGAACAAAAAATGAAACTAAACTAACCCGCAATAGCTAAACTTACCTCCTATTCGCTGTCCCCAACTTTTTTAGCGACAAAAATGATAAAGAAACATAATAATCAGCATAAATACTCGTAATATACTATAAATTTTAGCAAAAAATCCGAAAAAAACATTCGACTGATTGCATTTGCAAAAGTCTCGACACGAAAAAGCAGTCAACTGAACGATTTTTTTCTTCAAAAATCGAATAGTCGACTAAATTGTGAGAGAGACCCTTTGCTTTCGAAAACAGGTAGCAAATTATTTAACTTTGGCAAAATATCACCGAACGATCATTGGCTACTGGCCAAATTTTTTTTGGAGCAGTTGTACTTTGTTGTTGTGTTTTATTTTTTCACGAGCTTTACACGTTTTTAAAAGAATATAATTACGTAAGCCTTTATCCCTATCCCATCCCCATATCTTATCTATACTGCACTACCCCTAGCCTTGGTAATTATTCTCCACTATATATTTTTGTGTTCTTTGGTCATTATTGATTGATTTTTTACACATTTAAGTTTTCCATGACTTCATCCGTTATTTTATATTTTAATTTTAATTAATCAATTTTCTAGTTATGATGGATGTGTTTGCACCTGTTGAAGTAACGCTACCATCATTACAGCATAAACATCCGGTTGTAATTTATGATTCAAAGCGGTTCCCAGGAAAATCATCAGAATGGTTTTTTCATAAAGAGAATCGTGTATCAGGTTATAATGTATATCGATGTGTTCGATGTAAATCTGTAAATGAAAAGTCTAAACGTTCTGGGGCAGGAAGTATTGGAGTACCAGCAAGGATTTATATTCAGAACGAACACTTTATGAATGATCCAGATTATCCATATGGAGTAAGCTTTTTCAAAAGAGCAAAGAAAGAAAAAGTCAAAGACCAATTAAAATTTATTTAACAACTCAACTAAACAAAAAAAAACTAAAACTAATGCTATTATTCTTCATTATCCTTATCCCGTGACCATTTGATTGGCTGTTTCAAAGTTTCAATGACTTTGAAACAGCCGATCTTCTTTTTTAACTTTTGTTTCGAGGATAGTTAAAGAACTGAATCCGAATCTTCCATTGTCAAGATCTTTATTCTTAATGACGGACATCATAACAAAAAAATTAACGACGTAAACCGTTCAAAATTTCGACTTATATTTTAACTATATAAATGTTAGGTTCTTACTAATGTTACTTTGTTTATAGGATCATATTTGCTCATTTGAAACAAATCCAGAATGTGAAACTTCAAGTGTATATGCAAAACGGGCAATTCTAGAAGCAAATCTTGATATGCGTGTTAATCCTGAACGCCCTATTTGTAAATATGTTAAAATGTTAACTTTCTTTGAAGAAGATAATGGTAAATATGGTAGGTTTCCCTTCCCCTCTAATAAACAATCTTGGTTACAATAGGAAGGACTAAACTGGTACTTATTCAGTTTTTTAATTTGAAAGAAAGAAAAGGGAAAATTATAATTCTATAGAAGCATTAAAATAACAAAGCGTGAGCCGTTTTTATAATTTTTGTCGAAAAAAGATATCTTTAAGGATGAAAAAATAAACTGTAAAGTTATATATTTATTCATTACGACAATTAAATATCGTCACTTAATTCAATTTTCTAAAAAAATATATCCATTTCAACAGTATTTGGTGTTTATTTTTATTTTTAAAAAAGTGCTTGGTCCCTCCTCTCTTTTGATTTTTTTATTCTAAAACAGTTAGCACTTTTTAAAAAGATTTTTAAAAAAATGCCTGGTCACCCGTTTAATTTTTTTATTCAAAAAGGAATCATTTTTTATTTAATTTTTTAAAAAGTGCTTGGCCCTCCCTTTTCAATGGCACAAAAACAAACTTTGCGATGCTTGTAATTTATATGCAAATTTATTTTATGAGAAATGAATTGAAAATGAATCAAAAAAAGGGAAAAAAATTTTAAAGTAAGGGGGGAGTAAACTGAATAAGTGCCCAATTACAGGTCATTTGGATGCAGAAACAAAAAGAAGAGCTCAAACAATATTGAATCAGGTGGGAAATGGTTTTAATGCAAGAAAGCGAGGATTGATGCTTAATTATCAACTTGGAAGAAAGAAGTTGCTTAAGCGAGATAAAGAATCTGCTGCTGATGAATCATTAGATATTACAGCTGAAAATGAAGGCGCTGATTCTTCTTCTGCAAATGTTAAATCTGAATTGGGACAACTACAACAACAAGATGATGATTTAGTTGATGTTGAAAGAACAGATGATACAGAGAATAAAGAAAGCCCAAAACCTCAAAAGCCTGTTGAGCTATTACCGTGTGGTGGAACATTAGATGATGGAGAAACGACATGTTTGAAAGCATTTAAATCTATTGCAAGTAGAACACGGCATCGATCAAAGGTTCATCCAGAACTATTTTTTATCGATTCCGATGAAGATCTTTATGTATTTAAGTATGTTTTACCGTATTCTAACAACCATACCTTTTTTGGGGTTCAGGTTTTTTGAGCTCGGCCGAGGTCCCCCTTGTCATGATAGTTGGTTTTTTGAGCCCAAAATCAAAAAATTTTTCTTAAATAGAAAGGGTATTTTTTTGGTTCTAATTTTTTCATTTTTTCGAAGGGATCCATCCCTCTTTGCAGTTTTTTTTCTGTTTAACTTTTTTTCACTTTGTTTTTTTTCTTCCGCGATGCTTTATGCTGCAGTTGGTCCAGCAATGGTTTTGGGCTTTACCAACAAGCCCAAACTCGTTCATATTCATTGTTATTGTCCCACCGTTTGGAATTGGTTTGCAAGGATGCATTTATGAAAATTATTGTGGAAAACAATGTCAATGTTAAAACAAATTTGACCAAAGATGTTAATGGTTTAGTTGATTTTTTGGAACACGTGTAGTTAAAAGAAAATCCATCCTTGTTGAAAAATGCGCGGATATGAAGATCAAACTTTATGCTTTAAAACGGATATTCGATGTCCGCTGGCTCAAAGCTATTATTCAAATGTATAGTTGCATTTCGAAACGCTTCGAAAACTATCTGATTCTTAAGATGCAGATCAGTTTGAAGAAAAAAGCAGTGCTCATGAGAAAATTAAAACAATCACAGATGTTAACTTTTTTGCTGCAAGCGACTGTCTAGACGTAACGTCACACAAAAATCCCAAATTTCGACCCTCCGTCATGTTTTTTCCTTTGATCTTATGCCGCACATTAAAGTCACATTTAGCTTACCCCCTCTTCTCCCCTAAAATGCGTGACGTCACGCCTCGACAATCCCCAATTACATATTTTCAAGATATCTTTTTCATTCTTAAACAGTATTCAACTGTGTACCAAAGAACGGCGGGAGTTTTACCTGGTCAAAAATCATCCTATTTTTATCTAAGAGTTCGTTTACATTTGCTGACCATAATTCACGTACTTCATGGCCTTCTTTGAAGAGTTATTGAACAAAATTTATTGATGAAATGGTTCACAGCTTGCAAAAATATTACGATCTATAAAAGAAGAACTCTTATAATGGTGGAGACAATGAACGCAGTTTTAACTATCAGAATTAATGGACTTCCTTTAAAAGATTTTGATTACCATAAATATATCACTGATTGGAAGGCTGCTGGACACATGGAAAGCGATTCACAACAACCTCGCGGGCTAGGTCTTGGAAAAAATGACGAGCCAGATGCAGAAGATAATCACATTGACAAAATCCATAGTGAATTCATGAAACAAATCTGGAAAAAATGAAAATCTATTTTCGTCAAAAAGAATATTGAACTTTAAATTTGTCATTGCTAAGCTTTTTTTAAATCTCATGATTTATTCGTAACACATTTGCAACATTTTTAATAAACTTATTCACAAAAAAAACTGCAGTTTTGCCATACTCCCCCCTTGCTCATTTTTTTTCCGATCCCCTTTGGAGGTCGGAGGGTTGGGGGCCAGAGATCTGACCCCAAAAATAGGTATGCTAACAACTAACCTAACAATAACTTTTCAGAAAAACTCTTGAATCTCATGATGAATTGCAAGAACAATTAAGAGAAAATGTACCAACGCTACCATTTGCAGTTCGATGGCAGCAACAACCTCCACAAGAAGATGATTATATAAATAATGATGATTTTGTTTCACCTGAAGATGAAGATTCTACAGCAACCTTTCAGCAACATGTTAATGAACTTTTAAATGCTTTCCATAATCTTTCATATTATCTTCCATCTGATACAACAATACATACATCATTTTGTTCAGATTTAGAAGCCGTTCTACAAAAATATATTCCCCTTCAAGAAACTTCTGTCGCAGTTGAAGAAGAACAATCTATCGCTGATGAAGAATAGTATCTGAAAAAAAAAAGGTTTTCTCTTTCTTTACTTTTTTTTATGACGCGGTCTGGCTGTCGTTCAAAAAAGTCAAAAGGGAGGCGGCACACAAAAAAATAGATTTGGCCGGAATTTTGTTCATAGGTAAAACAGGAGTGGAGAAGACGGCTGGCCTTCTTATTTTTGCTCAAAAAAACTTCTTACTGTTGTTACAGTAATTATAAGGTTACGGTAGCACATTTTTCAAAACGTCGCCAGAATTCAGCAAAAATATTTTTTGGCTGCTTTTTTATAGGTTTTCGAACATGGAGAATTCGAAAAAAACATTTTGGGATTTTTTAAATATTGGGAACACCGATTTTTTCACACCACATAGAAACTTTCCTTACAACCCGAAAAAAATGGTTTTAAATTTCCGTTAGGGATTAATAACCTTTTATTTATAAAACTTCAGCCTTTTTTACATATAAAAATAAAAATAAAATAATAAATGACGCACCGTAACATTGTTTTAAAATTAATGAAGTTGCGCGATCGAATAAAAATCGTTGAATTGTTGCAAAAAAAGAAGGAGAAATTCTTCGTCGACGTCGTGTTTTTTCTGTTGCAGTTTCTTTTTTTGCTGTTGTTACTGTTATCCCCATGAGATCACATAAAATGTACACATGTTAAAATCTGACATATTTTTTTTTGTTGTTACTACTTTTTTTTTGTCAAGAGATAAAAGGCGTTAATCGCTCAAAATATAATCCCTATCGGAAATTTAAAGTCATTTTTTTTCGGGTTGTAAGGTAAATTTTTATGCGGTGTGAAAAAATCGGTGTTCCCAGTATTTAAAAAACCCCAAAAGTGTTTTTTTCGAATTCTCCATGTTCGAAAACATATAAAAAAGCAAAATAATGCCAAAAAAATTTTTTCCTAATTTTTGGCGACGTTTTGAAAAATGTGCTACCGTAACCTTATAATTACTGTAACTACAGTAAGAAATTTTTTTGAGCAAAAATAAGAAGGCCAGCCGTCTTCTCCACGCCTGTTTTACCTATGAACGAAATTCCGGCCAAATCTATTTTTTTGTGTGCCGCGGCTTTATGATTTCCAGCCAGAGTGCGTCTTATATCTTTCCCTTTAACGGGTTTTATGTAATCACTTTTTTTATTCTTCTTTTTTTGAATGTTTTTATGGTTATTTATATATTGTAATAAAAATGAAGGTTAACACAGGGGGGTTTGGTACAGTAATATTGGCCAATTGGGATACAGTAGCATGGTTGCAACCCAACAATATCATTTTTGCAGTTTTCAAAAAAAAATTAAAATATTTTTGAATATAAAAAAGAGCAAAAAATTAATATTTTTACAGTAATGTTATGTTAAAAGTATTAATTTTATTGCAAAATTTTTAGTTGCTAAAAGATGTTTTTGCTCGGACAAAAAATTTTATTAAATTTTTTTTGTATTTTTTTTATTTTAGACAAAATATAATTTTAGCTTTATTTTATAACTTTTCTATGGCAAAAAAGACACTTGCTTTTACGTGTTTTAGTAAGAACTGTGAATCAAAAAAATAAGTTTTTTATATTTAATAATTTTTTTTCACTCGTTTTTTGGAGAGAGAATTCGTTAAACTTTTTTTACTACTTTTTTAAATAACAAATTTAAACCAAACAAATAAAATCTAAAAACATGTTGAATGAATTTGGATATTTATTACTTTATTCTACCGTAATACTTGATATAATTAATATTATTTTATCAATTTTGGCATTTTATTTAGGAATAAAAAATAAATTTCCACATTTTAATATAAAAGTTTTGATAATTTCATGCACTATGGTTCCCTTCCCTTATTTTTTTCTAAAAAATCTCGGATTTGATGAAAAAAAATATTCGCGTCGAGAGTTTTGGTAGTTTGGTTTTGGTAAACATTTTATTTCTCCCTTCAAAAAAATGCACACTCAACAAATTCAAAAAGGAAAGCAGAGAGCAAAAGAGACACTATTTCTCTCTTGCTGTATAAAACTCTCGACACGAATATTTTTTTTTCATCAAATCCGAGATTTTTTAGACAAAAACAACTAGGGTTGCTCGGTGGTAAATTTACCGAGGGCTGATTTACCGGTAAATTAAAAAATTTGTGTGTAGGACAAATGAGAAAATTTTTAGAAAA
>JAQIXH010000687.1:0-11678 GCA_034700145.1 Panagrolaimus detritophagus | reverse complement strand
CTTCCAATGTTTTTGAAAACAATCTTTTACTTTTGCAACCAAATCAACGGACCATGCTTGTTTTTCTTCAACATTTTCAAAGCTATCAATGTTTGAAACATATTCGTCATAGTATGTCAATACTAATCGATAACAGCACAAGGCTTTTGATTCATCAAGTTCAAGGCGATGAAGCGTATCTTCCAATATAGCAATAACGTTGGTTTTAACATTAACAGCAAATTCAATTTTGCCTTTATCAGCTTCAATATGTTTTTTCACTTGTTGTAAACGATTAGCTTCAAGAATAGTATCTTTCTTTGAAACAGCACCTTTTGTACCTGGTTTACCACCACCTTTCTTTGGCTTTGCATTTTTATCTTTTTTGGCATTCTTTGATTCTTGATCTTCTTGAACAGTAGGTAAACGAGGAGTACGAGAGAAATCAACAAGTAAATCATTACGACGACCTTCAAGCGAATCAGAGAAATTTTGCATCCATCTTAATAACATTTGACGTGAACAGAATACCCAACCTGTAACTGGTTTATCATTAGGATTAACCAATTTTGGGATAACATCTGTAAATTGCCATTTTAATCCATCACGGAAAACTTTTTCGTAAACAATTTCTTGTCGATTTTCTTTAGGTAATTTTAACATATCAATTTTCTAAAAGCACTAATGTCGGATTAAGACAATGACATACAATAACTACCTTGATTGCGTCTTCAGAAAAGATGTTTGTTATTGCAGAAGATACTTCAGGTAATTTAATATCACTAAATTCAGCATTTGTTGTTTCAAGAGGTTCAAGTAATAAATCATCAGTATCTGCAGCCAGAGAAATCTTTAACCCAGCTAATTCATGCAATCGGCTAAATTCTTCTTGAAGACGAATTGGAAGAATCTGTAAAATAAAAACGTAATTAAGTAAAAGTTTTCCATATATATAAAAGAAACATACAGGAGTTTGTTTTTCAATGATAGCATTAAAAATGATTAGAATCATTCGACCATCCCATAAATCTGCAAGATCAAATCCAATAGAATCAGGATCAAGAGTATAAAGAGCAATAGTTAAAGCATTAAAAAACAGACGACAATCATCAATAGATGGAGCATTTCCATTTTGTTCGAACTTTGTCCAGTAACGACGTCTAGCAGCTCTTTTATCAGCAACAAGTGAACTGAGCAAAACAGCAGCGCATAGTGCTTCAAATTTATCATTCTTTGGTAATTCTTTAATAACAGAAGCTAAGAAATCTTGTTTTTTGGAAAATTTATCTTTTGCTGCAACTCGAGAAGGGAAAACTAAAAAAAACATAATTAAAATGAATTTTAAAAAGAATAATAATTTACTTGATTTCAAATTCCAAAGAGCACGAATTTGTTCTTCCAAGTTTGGCGTCATGTTTAATGGTGAAAAAGTTCGATAACAAACGCATTTAGTAAAGCTTATTTCGAATCCAGTCAAATAAACAGAAGGAATACGGAAAGTCATTAATTGAATAACAAGTGAAGCCAAATAATCTTTAAATTTAGATTGTTCTTTCACAAGTGTTTTAACAGGACCATCAATAGAAACTGCCTAAATGAAAAAGATATGATTATCAAAAAATAATTAAAAATTTACCATAAATGAAGGAGTAACATCAGATAAAAACTTTATCCATTCACTATCAAATGGAGATTCAAATACTTTGACATCTTTACCATACTTGCTTTTCTTAATATATAACAAGAAAAATGAAAACAAATAAGATAATATGCTATCTTCCTGATAAAGTTCATACAATTGTTCAAAATAAACAAGCTTAAATTTTCCATTCACTTTATCAAGAGTTCCAACAAAACGTTCAAATTGTGTTGCAAGAACAAGTGTTTGTCCACCCAAATCAAAGTTATGATATTCATGTGCCAATAATTCAAGGAATAAACTATCAATAGAAATCATAAAAATTTCTACATCTGCAAATTCAGACATAATATTTGCACGAACAGGAGTGATGCTTGTTGCAAGCTAAAAGTGGCCTATATTATATTAATCCATATAATATTTATATAAAACAAACCTCATGAAGATTAACATTTTCAATGTCACTTGTAGCAATGCTTGGAGTTGATGACATTTGTTTAGCTAAAATAAATGAGATTTACCCAGTGTATGTTTTAACAATAATTTTTTATAAAAAAAGAAAAAGAAAAAATTCGAAAAGAAAAAAGAATGTTTCGTTGTGTAACACTTTGCCAAAAGAAATCTTTGCTTGTTTTTTCTTTGTTTTTACGGGAAAAAACACGATCGCGCAACTTCATTAATTTTAAAATCAATGTAGGTCGATCGTTTTTTTATATTTTTATTCCTGTAATAAAACATTTATGATTTTAATACCGAAAGAACCATATCAATTTTGTTTTCAACTTAAAATCGTTTGTAGTGAAATTTTAAAACCATTTTTATTGTTGAAACACAGTTGATTTTATGGCGTAAATATAATGAAAAGTTAAATTACGAGGCATTTCATAAGTTTTTACCGTAATTAAGAGACGGTCTACCAGAAAATTTAAAGATTTTATATCAAAGTGGTACATTGATTTTTTTAAAAGAATTCTGTAATTATCAATCGATAAAAATAGGTGAAAAAAAATTATTAAAATCGCTATTTTTTGCATTTTATATTGAAAATCCAATTTTACGAATTTTTGAAGTTACTTTTTCAAAAAATCGCCAAAAATCAGGAAGTAAAGATATCAAAAAGTTATCTTCCATGATTATACACTTGAATAAGGGCTATCAAATGGCTATCACAAAATTTTTTATTTGACCTGGAACACCGAAATTTTGATAAATGTAATTTTTAACCCATATAAAAAATCGTAATTTTCCAGAGCTAATCTATGTGTCGTTAGATAGCCCAACACGTGGGGATTCAAAATATATGTAGCTTGTTCTGTAAAAGTTACAGGCTTTTGAATCCGATTCGAAAAGAATTTGCCTATCAAGTACTATAAGACCATCTTGGTATCAAAAAAAAAAAGTTATTTAATGTATTTTTTGTTTCAAGAAGGAAAAAAAACAAATTGTTAAAAAGAAAGTGAATTTTTGTGAATTTTTAAATTAAAATCAAATTTTAAATTGATCGACAAAAACAAGGGAGAGAAAAAATTGAGGGTGATTTCGCTGAATTAACAGATTCGAGCTAAAAAATGACTGGATCTGCTGAAATTTAAAAAATTAACTTAACCCTGAATTTTAAATTTATACAATACGGAATATGGGTTCGTCAAAATTAAATGTTTTTTTTTTCATATTAACTGTCATACAGAAAACGTAGTCTTTTTTTTACCAAAAAATGGATCAGAAGAGGAAACAAATTTATTCAAATTTTTAAAATTTATAATATTTTTAGTTTCCATTCACATGAAAAGTGAAATCATTTTCAAAATTTTTTTCATCATTCATCATTTTTTTGCTAGTGAATGGGAAAATGTATTCTGGTGAACAAAGATCAAATGATTTTGCTCCACCCAAATCTTCATCTGCTCAACAAATAACAACTCCACCACCTCCACCACAACAAGCATTTCATCATCAAGATTCAAAATATAAATGTTGTTGCGGATGTTGTCATGCAAAAATTGGTGCATTGCTTCTTGCAATTTTATTTTCCGTTTCACTTTATCTTTTAGTTAAAGTTTCAATTCGGTTTATAAATGGTGATGAAAAAGGATGGTCAGATTGGGCTGCATTGATTAAATATATTTTGTGGATTCCAGTGATTATTTGCTTATTTGTTGGTATTTTTACAAAAAATCAATATTTGCTTTTACCGTTTATTTTTCAATTAATTATTTCTGCTAATTTATATGTAATTCTTGAAATTATTGTTATTTACATATATTCAACTGCAGAACCAAATGACATAAAAGAAGCAAAAAGACGAATGGGAATTGAAAGTTACAGTGAAGTCTTAAATGGTTCAAATGGAGTAATTATTGGTGCTGCAATTCTTAATATTATTCTTGTATTTTTTTTTACTGCATGGTTTATTTGGATCATTTTTCTATGCTATCGATATTTTCGTGATCTTAAGAATTTTCCTGGTCGTACTTTTATTGGTCGTGAACCTTTTTCTTCAATTCTTCGTGTAATCTCTTTGTAATTGATTTGTATGTGTATGATTTGTATGTAATTATTTAGTAAGTAAAATAAAAATTAAATTTATTTTTTTTATTTGTATATTTATAAAATATATGGAAAACGTATAAACTGCTGCGGAAGAATGCTTTTTTATTTAATATAACTGCCGCCGTTAACTGAATATTGTTCTCATTTTTTGTTCCATAAAATGGTCCAGCGTTTGTAAAGATAAAAATATTTGAACTGACTTGAATAGTTACACCTCACAGCCGGTCAGAGTCACTTTGAGTCCAACATTATTCCAGCAGATCGGCAGAATGTTGACATTGCTCTGTTGTTTTTAAAAATCTTTGCCATTTTCTTGAGCATATCCGTTTTAATTCTTCATCACAGAAAACCGTTTTTTGTTAAAATTTATTATTTATTTCTAAGAAAAGCTTTAAAATATTCAAAAACATTTCTCTGAATATTTTTCGAAAATGAAGACTAAATTCGATCGTTCAAAAAAAAGTTGACTTTTCTTTTTCTCACCATTTTTTCTAACAAAATTTTCACTTTTGAAAAATCCAAAAAGTATTTCATCGTTTTTTCAAAATAGTTCCATTCAAAAACAACAAATATTTTTGTCTGCTTACTAAAAAAATGAACAACAAAAAAACATCAATGTTTTTTGAAAATTTTGAAAAAAATTAAATTTTGAAGAAATGCAGAAGATTAAAAAAGAAGCGTTTAAGAAAAAGATTTTTAATTACTTCTTTATGAATGTGAACAATTAAAAAAGGTTAATTCATTAATAAATATAAATGGGGTTGTTGCAGAACTTGCTGTATCCACATTTTTAAGTTAAAACATTTTTGCTTGCATACAGAAAAATTGGTTATTTCACATTATATATTTAATAATTACTAACATAAAAAAAGAAAAAGAAGGAAAAACTATTTTCAAAAACAAACTTAATGCGTTTTTCTGACCTTTTTTGTTTCTTTTTCTTGAAATTGCTGGTTTTATGTCATTTTATTGAAAGTTTTTTTGACCATTTTTTTGCATTTTCTTTCTGCCTGCGTCTGTCTTTCCGATAAAGGGAGGGCAGGAAAAATGTTACAAAAAATAAATGTGCAAATCACAGTTTTTCTTTTAGTTTTTGAGACGAGTTTGGTTTTTTTTTGAATATTTTATAAATATTTTTCTAAACAAATACGCATAAAACAATTTTTGATTCAACAAAAAATAATGAAAATAATGTTAGCGCTTAAAAACGGACCCCAAATCAAGAATGGATCAATATTAAAAATACAATTAAATGCGTTTATTTTCATTTAAAAACACAAAAAGCTTCTTTTTTTACATTTCTTTAAATTTTCGAAGATAAAAAACGATAGCTTTTCCCGCATTTTTGTTTTGTACTTTTTTGTTTGGACAACCATTTTTGATTCAACAAAAAATAATGAAAATAATGTTAGCGCTCAAAAGCCTTTTAAATGAAAGGGGCATTACTAAAAAAAAAAATAAATATATTTTTTTTCGTTTAAAAACACAAAAAGCTTCTTTTCTTTACATTTCTTTAAATTTTCGACAATAAAAAAACAGCAAATTTAATAATAATAAAAGTTGTTGTTAAAATTTTCTTTGGAACTCATGTATTTTGAAAATGGAATACTTAAAAAGTGAATATCTATTTTTTTTACAATGTTATTGAATGTTGAAAAATGTCCTTTTTTATTAATATTCCATAAGATCTAAGAAGTGGAACATGTAACACATGCGATATTTAAAACCTGATATATTTATGTTGTTTAAAAAATTAAATAAAATAAAACAAAATCAAACAAAAAATTCAGTTCATTAAATATTGGAATTATGTTTATTAAATTAAGAAAAGCTTATATATATCAGCATTTAGCACAGCAACCCTTTTTCTATCATTTCGAAAATTTCTTTCTTCAACATCTTTATAAAGCTGCATTTTGCGATCAATTTCTTGTGGTCGATTTTTTTATTGTTTTTTAGTGTTGTCTTTGATTCGTTGTTTTGTTACTTTAAAAAATATGTTTTTTGTATTTCTTTTTTAATATTTTAAAAATATTGTTTTCACTTTCTGTTTTCAGATAATATTACTCTATTTACAACAATTAACTTTAAACTGATTATTTTCCAGTTGCACCAAATCATCTGATGTTTATGAACAATAAATAAATATAGAATTAAATTTTTAATTATGATTATATATTTAGTCTGATCAACAAAGCATTTTTTGGTTATCGATGATACTTCATTAAAAATGTTTGCATTTAATTGCGTTTTTGGTTGAAAAAATTAAGTATTAATACTTTTTTCGCAATTTGTAATTATCTTTTTGGATCCCTTTTAAATAATGTCCCGATTTTCTGCAATTTCCAGATATGTGAGTGAAAAAAAATTACCTCTTTAGTTTAAAAAATGAATAACAGTTTTTTAAAGGCGACAAAAGATTCAAAAACAAAACCGCCTTTTTTGTTGCAAAATTTTTTGACACATTTAATG
Source organism: Panagrolaimus detritophagus (assembly GCA_034700145.1). Taxonomy (NCBI): domain Eukaryota; kingdom Metazoa; phylum Nematoda; class Chromadorea; order Rhabditida; family Panagrolaimidae; genus Panagrolaimus; species Panagrolaimus detritophagus. The sequence continues at coordinate 5,038 of JAQIXH010000687.1, read as the reverse complement.
GAGAAAAGGAAGTAGCCCAAAAAAATATAATGCTTTTGAAAAGATGCTGCAAAGGTTTAAAAACGTAGACAACATTAAATTTTTTTGCAATAAAATTTTAAATATTTGATTTTCGATTGAAAGTTGTTAAAATGCAAAAATTAAATCAGAAGATTTTCTGTGAAAAATAATTAAAATAATTGGTTTTAATTGCTAAAAAATTACAATTGCACATTATTTATTTAAAATAATTATTTAAAAGCAAAATTTCGAGGCTGATCCTCATATTTTATTATGCTATTTTACTCTTATCATTTTTCTACCTAAATTTTTAAATATTTGATTATTGTTTAAAAGTTAAAATAAAACAAAAAATTTTACGATTTTCCCAAGCTTGTAATTTTTATTTATTTTAAAATATCATAGCTTTTCTAATGTTTTTTATGTTATTTTACTAAAGTTGAATTTGTAAACAAATTGGAAATGGGCCAACATAAAAAACATATTTTAAACGATTCGCATGTCTTTGTTTTTTCTTTTTGTCATTGATTTAAATGTTTTTGTGTTGATTTAGTTTGTTTCAAGCCACAAACAATTGACAAAAAAAAATTTATTATTATAAAAAAATAATTAATGGTTGATAACGACAAAAAGAACTTTTGTCCAAAAACATTTTAAGAATTATTAATCTTTTGTTTACAATTGTCTTTGCAAAGGTTCAAACAAAAAAAAATTCAAACAAATATTTTTTATAAACTTTGTTTCTGCTAAAATTTATCACCATAAATAAAGCCAGACTTTTTGATCTTAAAAGCCACTTTTGAAATTGCAGCAAAAATTTATCGTAAATTTGAAAAAAAAGAAACCGATTTCAATGTGTCTTTTTTTTCCTGCGAGTCAAACGTTTTATTAAAAATTTTAGTTTTGTTGAAAAAATGGTTTTGAGTTGCTATTTAAAATTGAATTTTGTATTAATATACTTTTTTGAAAGATATACAAGCTGCAAAAAATTATGTAATCATTTTTTTAAAAAATAAGAGTCTAAATTTTTTGAAATCAATAAAATCTTCAAAAAAAACCATTTTTTCATATCGGAATAAAAGAAATTATTTTGTTGGTAGAGAAAATCGGAAAACGTATTTCGAAATTTTTTGAAAGATGATTTGCTGAAAAAAATGTCAAAAAGCTAATCTCCTTGAAAAGATGCTGCAAATACGAAAAAATCATTTAACATCGAATAAAAAAATCTTTTTGTAAAATTTAGCATTGCACAAAGTCAATATTTCTTATATTAAAAAAAATCGCTTTTCCGGAATTCATTGTAAAAAAAAATGTTTCTCGTTCATTAACTTTCCGAAAAATTTTTATTTCTTTCTTGTTGTTTAAGTAAAGTTTTGTTGAATCCGAGATTTCAAAAATCGAAATATTTTTTCACTAATAAATAAGAAATGTTTTGAATATCCATTTCATGATTTAGGATATATTCAAGTTTTAAATAAGATGTTGAAAAAAAAAACTCAAATTACTGTAACATCAAAATAAAATGTAAATTTTACACACAATTAAATATTTAAAAAATTACATTACTATTGCGAAAATTCTTTTGAAATTTCCGCTTTAAAAAATAAAATATCAGTTTTTAACAGAAGAAAACGGAAGAAATGAAAAATGCTGCTCTTTTTTTTGTTGGAAAAAATATATTAGATAAATCTCTTAAAACTTTTTATACCACCTGGTACGGTTGCGATATGTAGAAACTTGTCATCGCTTCCAACAGATGGAAAAAACTGAGGTCGACATTCAAATGCAAGAAAAAGTTTTTGTTACTTTTTTTTCGATAAATTTCCTATGTGAAAAGAAAATAGTAATTTTAAGATATCTTTGTTTTCTTTTCCCATCGAAAAACGTTTTTTGCAATAAAAATTTAGAGGCGTTTTATAATAGTGAAAATGATCTGTTAAAGCAAAAAAAAGAAAGCAAAAACATTTTGCTCCATTTTGCTTCAATGTCAAATTTTTTCTCAATTTTTTTGCAGTTACATTTTTGAGATATAAAAGTGAAATTTTTGAATATTTTATTATTCTGTTTTAATCAAACCAAAATGGTTTTAATTTAAATGAAAAAAAGTCAATGATAAAAATTAAGGAAACGCTTAAATAAAAATCGTGACAGTATTTAGCTATTTACTATGCTTATCACAATATTTAAAAATTATATTTTATGCTTTTCATAAATAGATTAAAAATCAATGATATTTTTTGCACCTTTTTTTAACACTTAAATATTTTTTATTAATAAAAATACGGAACAACAGAAAAAGCTGTTCGTTATAAGTATTTTTGTCCAATAATTTTAAAGAAATAAAAGTACAGCATTTTTCAATTTCTTTTAGTTTAAAATATTGTTGTTTTCCGGTTTCAAAAATTCTTTTTAAATATTGGAAATGCAGGTTGCATGTGATGGCAACTGCTTAACTATTGTTATTTAAAAACTGATTAATTTTTATCGTACTTAAAAAAATACGTATACGAAAATTAAATAAATATTCAAAATATATAAAAAATGAAAAAAACCATTTTATGTTATTTAAACTTTGCAAACTTTTACACATAAGCATTTAATGCTTAGTTTTTTCGTTTTTAAAAATGTGTTAGTTTTTATTTTTATTTTTGATCGAAAAGCTTCTTTTTACATTCCTTTAACTTTTTTTCTTTTCGTTTTTCGTATTTGCAGCAATTTCCCACGGACATTAGTTTTTGAGATCTTTCTCAACGACTCAACTGACAAAAAGTTTCGCAATATTTCGTCTGTTTTTCTTACCAAATACTATTTTTTTGGCTTTTTGTTTATGATGAAATGTGGAAGACAGAAAAACATTGTATTGCAGTTTTTTTAGCCGAAACAAAGTTTATAAAAAATATTGGTCTGAATATTTTATTTTTTTGTTTGAACGTTTGCAAGAATAATTTTAAACAAAAGATTAATAATTCTTAAAATGAACAAAAATATAAAGAAACAGCTGTTCTTCTACTTCAATTCCTCTACAACAATCATTAATTATATTTTTGTGGTGATGATTTTTATAACAAAATATTTTTGAGGCTTGAAAAAAACTGAACCACAAAAAAAGCAGTTTCAATAATATACTTTGAAAAAAGGCAAAACGAAAAATACAGAAATAATGCAAATAAAGAAAAAGAAAAAGGAAATGCAGCATTTTTCGGCGTTTATAATTAATTTTGGATTAAAAAGTAGTTTGGAACTGTAATAATTGATTCTTTTTTTTATATTTTATAAATATTCTATCCGCTTTATTTTAGTATTTATGATTAATATATTTAACATTTTTTATTTTAATATAACTGCGTTATCTAATGCAATGATTAAATATTTGACCAATAAAAAAAAAAGCAAAATTTTCGTAAATCTTCGTTTACGGTTATCAATGTTTCTTGGTCTCATCAATCATATTTTAATATATAAATTAAATTAAACTAACGAATTTTCTTATCATAAATTATATTATGCATTTTTACCGATTGTTTTTGGAATTAATAAATGTTCAACAAACTTAACAAAATTTGTTGCACATCTATTAAAACCTAACAAAAAAAGGAAACATTTTTTCATTGAAAATGTGAAAAAAGAAACAAAGTTCCAATCAATGATCATTGTTTTTTGAAATGAAAAGTAAAACATTAGACTTCCACCAACTGAGATATAAATGATGTAATCATTTTACTGAATTTGGTTTTAAGGTAAATATATGACTCACAAAAATGAAATTTGTGTTGTTTTTTTCAATACTAAATTTTTTAAAAAACGTTATTTGCTTTTGTGTTTATCTGTTACTTAAAATTGTATAACAAAAGCAATATTTTTTCCAATCTTACGAAAGGGAGTAATATAGATTTTTTTTATTAATGTTCCATTGTAATTCCATGGTTTATTAATTTCTGATATTTTCTTTGTTTATCACTTGTTTGATTTACAAATTGACTTTTCTAAATAAAAAAGCAAATATGAAATTTAAAAAAAAACAAAAAATTCAAAAAGGAACCTTTTTTTGTTACTTTCCAAAAATTTCAATGTCTTTGGGGAGAAACGAAACAAATACGTGATTGAAGTTTTTTTTCAATGAAAATTTCAATTTTTTTCAATTTTTTTCAAATATCAACCTTTTAAAAAGAAAGGGATTTTTTCTTCAAAAATTTTGACACATTTTATAACCTAAAAATCGATCGTAAAAGAAAAACGAAAAGAGTAAAAAACAATTTTTTTAAAGACAAAGTTTTTGCGTTTTTCTGTTTACAACATTTTTTGTGATTTTTTCTCTAAAAATGCAGCTTTCGTGACATTCGATTGAAACTTTATTTGATCTTTTTTATATGATTTTTTTAGCGTTTTTTCCTCTATGCATCTGTCTTTGCAAAAAGGAAACGAAAAATAATCCGACAAATGAAAGTGTAATTTCTTTCTTTTAGAGGAGCATTTTTGGTTGTTGAAGTTTGTTTTTTTGATTATTTTATAAATGTGTTTTTAAAAAATATAAAAAAAAGAGGTAAATTTGTGTGAAATAGAAATAAAGCAAAGGCGTAAAATGGGAAATAGTATGGATAAAGTCAATATTAAAAGAAAATATTTTAGTCTTTTATTTCCATTTTAAAATTGCAATTTTATCCTTCAAATGTTTTTTATATTGTAAAATATTAAAAAAGCTAAAAAAGTTGAAAACACAATTTTTGCAATTTTTTTTCTCCCAAACGACGATCAATCCTTTTCAATAATTTTATCCTTTTTTAAATTTCTTACAATTATAATTCATCTCGAAAAACTATTTTACGATTTTGAGGCCAATCAAAGCCAAACTTTTTTGAATGTAAATCCCAAAATTTAATTCGATCTTCCCATAAATTAATCATAATTTTTGTATTTGCATTAATTTCAACATATGGTATTTTATTTAAATTATTTATCGGTGTTACTTTTATATTGTCATTTGATGGTTGTCTGAAAAAAGATAAAACGTTTAATATAGTTTTGTCGTAAATTTTTTTGA
>JAQIXH010000686.1:0-11684 GCA_034700145.1 Panagrolaimus detritophagus | reverse complement strand
TGAATCCCCAAAATCATTATAGATCACTTCCCTATATCCCAATAAACAATTCCTGAAAGTTTTATCTCATTTGGTTTTTTTTATTGGAACAAATTGGAAAAAATTGGAAAAAATGGGCGGAAACTTTTGTCACCCATTGTAAATTTAAAACTTGGATGTATTTTCAAGATCATTCCAATATTTTTTATTTAGTTATTTCTTATTGCTTAATATAATTTTTTTTAGAAAATATTAGTAATCTGCTTTTAGGTTTTAAGAAAAATTCTGTTAAATAAACAACCACCAGCCGATAAAATAAAAAAAGCGTCATCGTTGAAAAAGAAGAAGTGATTTTCCATGCGAGACCGCTGCATTTGATTTTTCAAACAATCACTAGAGAAGTGCAACTAGAACAGTGCATCAATGTGTAAAAGTTTTGGAAATTTTGAATAAAAAAAATGTTACAGGTTATTTCAAGACTTGAAAACTCATAGAATTGGATTTTAGCATGTGTGGAATAAACTGTGATAAAAAAATAATAAAAAATAAAACAGATCCCGAATAAAAATTCCAGAAGCTGAACTCTTTTTTCAACAAAAAAAATTTACGTTGAAAAATTGAAAAATCAAATGCAGCGATCTCGCATGAAAAAGCACGTCTCTTTTCTTTCAACGATGACGCTTTTTTTTATCGGCTATTATTAGACAATTTTTATTTCGCTATTCAGATGTAAAAAAATTTTCTTTGATCACGGAAAATTGAATTTTATCTTACTCGCTGTCACTATCTTCTTCTTCTAATGGAACATAATTTTTTTCTTCTGCAAATGAAGACAAAGATAGAAATATTTAATTTTAAAACAATATATTACTAAAAAAACCAAGAAACAAATGTTGTTGTTTATTTTTCTACAACAACCCAGAATGTTGAACAAAATTTTGTTAATAAAATCTCGTTTAGCACTTTTCTCAGAAGTAAAGTCCAACGATACTATATAAATTAAAATCATTGTTCATTCATCAACAATTCTTTTTAAAAATTTTTTGCTCACTTTTTGATAAAATCTATATTAAATAACGATTTTTTTGGACAAATGTGTCACATATTTAATTTTTATTTTTCATGTTAGCTTAAAGGATATAATGATAACTCGTTTATGCAAATATGATAGGTTTTTCACGTATTTATAAAAAATTCAAAGATATTTTTTCTTCGATAAAACTGCAAAAAAAAAAACAAAACTGAAAGAGAAAAAAGAAAAGAAAAACGTCGATCAATCAATTTTTTTTACACAAAATGTTTGTCTTTCTTTTTTTGGTTGTAAAGTGAAAAATCGCACAAAGTGATTTTTTTTTCATTGTTTATTTGTTAGTTGGATTTTAAAAAATGAGCTTTTTGAATATTTAATTTTAAAACAAAATAATTTAACAAAAAAGATGATGTTTTAAGTTTAAATGATAAAAAAAATTTTTGAAAATAAAACAATAATTATTTCATGTACACCTGAAGATATACAGTTGCTTCATTATAAATTTAAAACTTGGCTGTACTTTCAAAATTATTCCAATATTTTTTAATATAATTATTTTTTACTGCTTAATATAATTTTTATTAGAAAAGTAAGTAATCTTCTTTCAGGTTTTAAGAAAAATTTTATTAAGTAAACAAATGCATATTAGGCAATTTTTATCTCGCTATTCAGATCAAAAAAAATATTTCCTTAATCACGGAAACAAAATAATGACGATTGCAAAAAGTTCAAAGTAGAAAGTTAACGATATTGAATAAATTGTTTCATACTTTTAATATGATCATTTCGAAGATATAATTTTTCTACAACATTCAAATCTTTCAATGTAAACATATAACAGCAAAATTTCAAATTAATATGATCATTAAGAACAATATACATTTCAGGAAAAGTTGCTAAAAAAACAAATATAACAGTATACAATTTTTATGAAAAAAACAAACCTTTAGGTCGTGGAAATTGAAGCATAACCAAATCAGGACGATCATTCAAAAAATTACAAAGTTGATGATAAAATTCTGTTTTAGAGCAATCAGAAAATTCTTTTTGTAAATCAGATATAAGCCATTTTCTTTTATCTTTAAAAAGATACATAACTGCTGTTGGTAAACCACCAATCAATGGATACATTTGTAATTTAAGAAGTTCAGGATTAATTAAAATATATTCAGGATAATTATCATCAAAAATTAAAAATTTATATTGGCACATTAATGGAATATTTGAAACAAGTTCATGACGTGATTGAAAAATATGTTCACGACGAACAACAGCCTAAAATGTAAAAAATATATTAAAAACTAAAGTCAAAGAAAAACATAAATCAACCAAATCTTCATAAGTTTTAAAAGAAAGAGTATCAACACATCTAAGTCTTTCAACATGATAATAAAGATATTGAAAGAAAACAACCAAATCAGAAAATGGAAAACCATTTTCCAACCAAAAATTAAGTAAATGATTAACTCGTGGTCTAAAAAAATAAATTAATAATATTAAATCAACAAAAACAAAAAGAAACATACGGTGGAGTACTTTTAGCAATTCTATCTTTCATTTCATGAACAACATCATAATTTGGAACATAAAGATTTTGATCAAGTTTATACTCCAAAAATGTAAAAATTCGTGTTGAAACTTCATGCGGTGATGAATCAGAATTATCAGAATCATAATTAACTCCAATTTCAGCAGCATTAATTAAATTTGTAATAGTAGCATCTTCAAAAAAATTTGCATTAGATGGTTTATGTGAAATAATTGGTTTAAATACAATGCGTGACAAAAACTTGTTCCGTTTTTTTCAAGTAACGAGCTCGAAACGAACAAGTAAGAATTTTTTTTTGTTACTCGTTCGTTACTTGAAAAAACGGAACAAGTTTTTGTCACGCATTGTAGCATTGTAATTTCTGACCTGGAACTATCATTGATGGTTTTGTTGGAGAACTTGAAAATGTTGCAGTTTCGTCAGATTTATTACTATTTGAGCCACCAACTTGAGCCATAAAGTCTTCTTCAACAACAGGAATTGGAATTTTATTAGGTAATGATTCCAAAAGTTCATCGCCAATGACATGAACAGCATTCTTAGGTTTATTATCAGAAACAGAAGCCAAAAAATCATCACCAATAACTGGTACAGCAGCTTTTGTAGAAGATTTATTTTCAGAAACTTCATCCAAGAAATTGTCGTCCATCATAACAGGAACTTTTTTAGCAGAAGAATGATTTTCAGAAACTTGATTCAAAAAATTATCGTCAATCATAACAGGAACTTTTTTCGCAGGTTTACTATCAGAAACTTCATTTAAAAAATCATCAGTGTCACTATCTTCTTCTTCTTCTTCTGTTAATGGAACAGGATTCTTTTCTTTTGCGTCTTGAATAAACCAAGTTGCAGCAGCTTTTCCTTCATCAATTTTTAAAGTTTTTTCTTGAATTTCAATAACTTTTTTAAAACATGCTTTTGATTCTTCTTGAACACAATCATGTGCATTTACAAGTTCAAACAAGTTATCGGAAAGTTCTTTTTCTGCAGCATTTATGTCATCCAATGGCATATTATCAATTTGGTCTTGACGAGATTTTTCCAAATCCCTCACAAATTCTTTAAATTTTTTAATATTTTCTTCTGTTTCACGTCGAACATGATCATATTTTATGTCACTTGCAATCAATACACCATTTTCAGAATTTTCTTTTTCAATAAATGCTAGTTTGGCTTCCAAAATTTCAACTTCCCTCTTTTCATCGTCATTTATTTTTGAAACTTTTTCTCCAACATTTCCAACACTGATGACTGTTGTTGAAGACATTGCACTGCCGCCAAAAACCGCACCACCAAGAGTTGCAAGTGGAAGGGTGATAGGTAAAGTGGATAAATGAACAGCTGCCATTACACCGAAAACTGCACCACCGGAGCATACCCCAATTGCAATGCCACCAAGGACAATGGCACCAAGTTGCCATGGATGTTTTCTTGCAAATTTGATTATATCTTTTGCAGTTTTTATTGGATGTTTAAAAACATTTTTAAAATTCTTTAGCGTATCGATTGGATGCAGGACTGCCTGTTTGAGAACGGCAGAAGCTGTAACAAGTTTACACATTTTTCTTTGTGCACCTTCTTTGATCTCTGTAATTCTTTCCTTAATTTCACGAATAACAGTTTCCAAAAATTTTTCAGTTGCACGTTTGTGTGCCAGTGCTACAGCTCCTTCCATTAGCTTTTCTTGCCCTATAATAGCACCATTATCCAATTCACAAAATTCCAAGAAATTTTTAATTGATGTTTCTACACCTTCAGCTAAAGATCCTTCATTAAATCGTTTCAAAGCTGTAATCAGATATTCAGCTTCACTTTTTAATCTTTCATGATCATAATCTTCTCGATCCGTCTTTAAAATATAGCACCTTTTTGTTAAAAGATAAATATAATTAATCAATAATCGACTAGCTTGTTGAACAACTTTTAAATTTGGTTTTTCAAAACTATCTTCTTTTCGCTGAATTTGATCAAATGCATGTGCGTATTCATTGCTGACACCCTTTTCAGTTTCACTCAATTGAAAATTTGCTTCCTTTAAAGCAACAATTTTTTCGCCCATTTTGTGAATATCATCAATTTTTTCCATCAATAATGGGTCATCTTTAAAATATGCCAACTCAACAATAATATTTATTTCATTCCATCGAATCCAATTAAGATAATTTTTTCGAATATCACCATTACAAAGTTTATCAATTTTAGAAAAGCATTCATTCAGTGCTGCAAAATAATGTTCAAAGCAGCTCTTTGCTTCGTATGCCGAATCTTCAGGGTAATCTTCTTCACATTCTTTTTTCAGCTTTAAATAAAGATAATAATGATCCATAAATTTTTTATCACCTGCTATTCCTTTGATTTTATCAGCCATCTAAAAAATCACATTACTTTATTATAACTTTTTTAAATTGTAGTTTACTTTTAACAATATAAATCCGAATTTCAATCGATGCTAGAAATATTTTTTAAATATAAAAGCAATTTCTTCATTTATTAGGTCCCAAAAACAAAAATATTTTTTTTTAGTTGTTCAAAATTCTGTCATAAATTTCTTTGATAAGAAAAGCATTGAAGCTGAAGTAGCTGTCCTGTTTCCTTATCAAACTGTATAAGTTTTAGTCAATAGCATGAATCATCACTGTTTATATATCGATGCAATGGAGAAAAAAAAGTGTTGGAAAGCGCTTTTTTAGAAGAGTTTGATTGACAACGAATTCTAAAAGCTTATATTTTACTTAAATTTTTTTTGTTTTTAACAAAGAAAAGAGTGCAAAAAATCGGATTTGTTGGTACTTTTATTTGCAGTAATTTTATAAATAGTTTAGAACATCGACATTACTTTATTTATAAAAGATCATGATTTCGCCTAATCCATAAAAATGATATTTCGAATAATCCATAAAAAATGATTAATGTAAATATCATCGAAAAAATATTTTCATTAAAACTTTATAAAATTTAAATATTTTAATATTGGGATTGTAAAAAAAATATTTTTGTGAAATATATTTTTTTAAGCTGTTAGAAGCTCAAAATGTGACTCAATAAAAGCAAATTACAAAAAAAAATTTCTTAAGAATTTTAGCATCAAAGCTTATGAAACAAGGAGGGAAAACAGTTTAGAAAAGCATCTCTTATGGATTTACGGATTCAGTAATACTCTAAGATGCAATTCAATTTTTTTTATCATTAACATTCATTTGTATTTCTAGTTTTATTTCGCAATCATTGTGCTCGAAAAGTTTTTTTCTTTATTTTAAATTGAAAATGTTATCTGAAGAATATAATAAAATTACTGTAAAACAAAAAAGTCCAACAAAATCTTGTTTTGTATATTCACATCACAAAAAAGGATTAAAAATGTCTGAACACTGGTTCTTTGTTATATGCAAAAATAAAAAAGCACGTGGAAGGCAAAAGGTGTGTGAAAACAATTACAAAACGACAATTTGTTTTCAGAAATCATATTAATTGGTCTTCAATTTTACCAAACTAATTAAAAGTGCTTTTAATTAAAGAAAAAATTATAAATTATGGCGTTATATTTTTTAAGCTTCAATAGATGCATAAAAATACTTTTACTTGAATGCAAAATTGAAGTTAATAGTTCTATTATTTTTGGGTCGTCACGAAAAAAATATTTTTTTAATTTAACAATTATTTGAATTTAAAAAAGATGTTGTATAATATTACCATATTTTCTATCATTTTTGGAGTAAGTTTATATCAACAATTTCGTAACAAAATGTCGACGGCCATTAAAGTTTTATGAAATCTTTAAAGGAGGCGGACGTTTTGATCCAGTTTTGTAATCTTGGACATTCGTGATTTTCAGGGAAACTGAGTCTTGAAACGAAAATGCATCTTTTTTGGTAAAAAAATTTAAAAAAGGGTCATTTTTGTTTCAAGACTCTCTGTTTGCCTGAAAATCATGAATGTCCATGATTTCAAAACTGGATCAAAATGTCCGCCTCCTTTAATGGCCGTCAAACAAGAGCTATTTTTATACACCCTAATATGCCAGATTTAGAAAAAAATCTTTCACTAAAAACTGAACTTCAAGGTTTTGATATTCTAGTTGAATTCAAAATTCACCAAATTAAGAGAAAAAAAAATATTGAAAAAGATTTTGGATTTTTCTACTCGGATGTATTTTTAAGGCAACAAATTTCATAAATAGCTAAAATAAATTCTTTCTAACATTTCAAATTTTTAAGGTTGGTATTATTGGAATTTGCAGTTGTTTCATTACACTTTTCCTCATTCATAGAAGTGCCGTCCTTCACAATGCCTTCGGAATTATTTGTGCCGTTCATAGCATTTGCGAATTAATTATTCTTCTTACTTTTACATTTTGGGGTGCTCCAGTTCTTTTATTGTAAGATGGATTTCATATATCTCACTTAATCCCTCTTCTCATTTTTAGCAAAGACTTAATTCAAGATGAACTTTTCGGTGCCATTATTGGAATTATTTGTTCATTTGCATATTACATTGCTTTAAACTTACAATTCCTAAAATCTGTTAACAGATTTTGTGCTATAATTCTTCCAATTCAATACCGAAGTATTTTCGCTTCAAAAAATTTGATAAAAATATTTGCATTTATTTTTGTCATAAGTTTGCTTACGACATTACCATACTTTTGGCATAGTTGTAATTTTTACTTTAGCCGAGATTATTTTACTTGGACTGTAAGGGATGAAAAATGTTATTCAAATTTTATAATTTATTTTGATATGGGAACTGGTTGCATTTCTTCAGCGATTTCATTTTGTTGTGATGCAACAACATTTTGCTATTTGTATTTAATGAGCAAAAAAATTAGTAAGTTTTTGGGGAAAACGTTTTTTTAGAAATTGCAAATATAAATTTCTCTGCAAAATTTTTTGTGTCAATAATTTTAATTTAATAATTTCAGATAAAAACAATCACGCAACAATGCCTCGAGAAATTAGATTTTTCTTTCAAGTAATTTTACATTTTTTGATTTTAAAAATTAGCATATTTTATTATTTTAGGCATGTATTACATCATGTTTATATACTGTAATGCTAATCTCATTTCATATTTTATCCAAATTTGCAACTGATGAATGGTTGGCATTTATTACAACAACAATGGCATGGCTTTTATGTCATACTTTAAATGAAATATTTTTCATCTTTTTTAATTATAAACATCATCATCCAACAGTAAATGTTCAAATTTTGGGAAAATCAACTACTGTCGATATTTTAAGGGCTAGAAATCAGACGATAACAATGGCAAGAAGTTTTTGATTTTAAAAAATGCGAAATAATTTTGGGTACTTTTGATTGGGTGTAATTTATAAAATAAATATGCGTCACATATGCGGGTATTCGATATAAAAATATGTCTTATATAAACTTAAACGTTGGTGTAATTAAACAAACGGCTGTCATATTTGTACCACGTGTCGACAAACTAAAAAAACGCCATTAAACAAATGTGCTTTCCGCACGGGACCAATTTTTTTGTCTTTTCCGAAAAAGCAATTTTTTCACCAAAAAATGATAATTTTTATCATTTTTTTTTTTAAAAATATTTGTTAAACGTCGTCCCATGATTTGATTCTACTAATATATGTTTTTCAATATGCTGAGAACGATTATTGATAAAACAAAACACAAAAAAAATGGTAAAAATTATCATTTTTTCGATGAAAAAATTGCCATTTCAAAAAGGACAAAAAAGTTGGTCCCGCGCGGAAAGCACATTTGTTAAATGGCGTTTTTTTACGATTTGTGGTATATAATTTTCTGCATTTTTTATTTCGTTTCCATAAAATTAATCTGAGAAAAACAAAACAAACAATTATAATAATCGGATATTGTCCAACTCAAAATGACAAAGCTTTGTAGAATATTTTAATATTATTAGTTATTATTAAAATGTTTTTTGTGGCCTAATGTATTTTTTCCTTTTTTTTAATTTTAGTGTCGTTATTTTTGAACGTTCATTTTTTTTAATGAACTACGATTTTAAAAAGGTAACAATGTTTTGTTACTTAAATGTAAACACATTTTTATTGAACATTTAGAAAAAGTTTTTTCAGCGAATTTTAACATGAACTGAGGTAAAATAAAACACATAAAACAAGAAGAAAAAACGACAGTTGAATTTTTAATGCATTACTATTGGTTGTTGTTTGTTCCAACTCTTGTTCGGTAATTGTATATTCAATAAGGAATCCATTATTTATGGGATTAACTTCAGCATAATTTATTGAAAAATTGTTTGAAATTGTTGTAGTTAAATTTGGAGTCATTCTGAAAAAAAAATTGTTAAACTTATTAATAACTTAATATAAGCGTTTAAAGAAACACACATTTGATTTTTTCCATCATTGTTAAAAGTAATGTTGGGGGTTCCATAAATATCTTTGATATTAAAATTAATTAATTTTTGACCATAAAAATTTGTTGAATGATAAAGTTCAAAATTAGTAAATTCACGCATAAAACCACAATAACTTGGAGATGTAATTATTCCTTTTTGAAGATTATCCGAATCAACACTTATCCATTTTTGTTCTTAAATAACAAACATTTAAACCTTTTAGAAAAAAAATTAAAAAACCTTGATCGAACGGCGAAAAATTAAAAATACTTTTAGACGAAGGTGGAGGAATAACACTTAAAGCAGGAGTATAAAATCCAATATAGTTCCATTGTGAAAGTTCAGAAGTCCTAAAAATGCCGAAATTGAAAATGGATTTAATACATGGCAGCCCCGTTTCAAAGAAGAATTATGTTGTACGCAACCTGCAACAAAAAAGTCACTTTTTTGACTTTTTTTTCAAAAAAATTGGATTTTTTGCTGCAGCATGCTCGCAACCGACTTTCTTTTTGAGTCTGTTGTGAAAAAAGTTACTTTAAACTTAATAAAGTTCTATAATTTAAAACACTTTTAAAAGTGTATTGGCCGTTATTAGAAGATGTAGAAACATTTCGTATCCAAATATGTGGTAAATCTGTTGCAGTTAACGTTACGGAAAGAAATATGGCTTCGCAAGAATCTTTGTCATTTGATTTTATTGAAGTACTAAATTCTTGGTTTTCGCCAACAACCATTTGAAAAACATTGTTTTCACAATTTTTATTAGAATCTGCAAAAGTATTTTTTAATTTTTTTTCCAGTATATATTGAATACCTTCAGCTGTAAAAAGTACGGTATTTCCATTGTTACTTGAATCAATGCTTTCTGATGCATAAATGGTAAAATATTTTGAAGACGATTTTATTGATCTTGCATTTGGAAGAACTGTTGTACTGTCGTCCCCCAACCTAAAATGTAAAATCATTTTAATGTTTTTTCCTTCAAAACTTACGTTTGAATAAAATTATCTAAATTTTGTCCATCATAAATAGCATAATTTCTGAGACCACTGTATTGTGTAAATGTGGAATACATTTTTAAATTTTTTGTTGGATCATTATTTTGAATAATTATAGCTTTATTTTTTGTCATATCAGGCAACCATAAAACATGTTTAGAACTTATGTTATTCAAAATAACGCTATCAAATATTGGAGAAGGCATTGGATCAATTCGTACAAACCAATGCCAATTATCTGTTGATTTTGTTGGAGTTGCAGAAGCTCCGGAATGAAATTCAAATGTATACTTTTTTGTCGCCGTAAAATAAAAATCTATAAAAGTAAAATAGTTTTCAATAAAAAAATTTTGCATTACAAAAAAGAACCCTACTTCGCCGATAGTTTGGAATTTCACTTTCTGCAGTAAAACTAAAAAAGAAAAAAAGTTTAATTACACAAAATTCGAATTTCAACAAACTTGTGAATAGATTTTCCATCCACTTTAAAAATTAAATAATCAATTGAAGGCCGTAATTCAGCTCTTATTATAAGCTTGTAATGAGTCGTGGGACAATTTGATGTCAATTCTGGTGGCAAAATCTATAAATAGTCTTATTTTTTTTTAAATTTAAATAAAATTTACATTATAATTGCATTGAAAATTATCACAATATGTTCCATTTTCATTTATTTTTGTTCTTTCATTGCAAAGAATATGGATATTATCTGAAGGACATATGCATGCTGAAATTTATAAATTTAAAATGTATTTAAATTTAAACATTTGTCTCACCATCATTGCTACCAGAAACTGTGAAAACTATGAAAGTGGAAAAAATAAATAAATTAGGTAACATTTTTCGACGAGACAGCAAAAAAAAGTTTTTTAGAACAACAACAGTTATTTTCCGTACAAAAATCAAAAAAACGTCATACGTTTTATAGAAAAATTCATTGAATCTTATCAATAGTCTTCCTCCTCAACATTCATCATTTTTAAGATCTTTAATGATAAAGGTTCAAAAGAACATTTTTTTAGACAATATTTGAACAGAAAGAAATAAAGCCGTCTACTCTCCCAGCATTATGTTTGTTATATTTTTTTAAAGTCAAATATTAGACGCTCAAAATTAAAAGCTAATAAACTGATTGTGACCTAATGCATCATAAAGAGAATCAAAATCTGTAACAGCAGTAGAATTTTTTTATTCACAGATACAACCGCACAGCTATGTTTTTTTAACTTTCTGTTGATTTTCTTCATTTTTCTGTTTATTTTGTTTATAAATTCAGAAAATCCATTGACTAAAAATTTACGTTTCTATTTTAACCTTAATAACTTAAAATACATCGACAATACATCCTTTTTTATTGTATAAAAAACGGCTTTGTTACATTTATTTTATGATAATTAAATTATCACTTTTTCTTTTTTTAAAGAACATATTCATTTTTTTATAATCATTACTTGCTTAAAAACTGCAATTTTTTGTTGGAAAACTGCGAAAAAACATTTTTGCTAGAAAAAAAACTCGTAACAGAGCAACTTGAATGTGTTAGTATAATTTGGAGTTTTCAGGAAAAATAATTATGGAAACTCATTAATATTATCAAATATGAGTAATATTTATTAATAAATAACATGTTGAAACAAGGCCATTTTTATGTGTGTCACAAACTTTGTATACGGTAATTTTCTATATAACACAATATAAAACGCTGACTTTAAAAATATTTCAACAATTCAAGAAAAAAGGAAAAAAACGGCATTTTTAACTCATATTT
>JAQIXH010000685.1:0-11685 GCA_034700145.1 Panagrolaimus detritophagus | reverse complement strand
TGCAGTCATATATCGTAAATCATAAACTTTAAGGAATGGATCACCTCGTGGAGTTCCGAATCTTAAATATGAGGCTTTTGAATTAAAACATCCATTTTTGAAACTTACGGATCGTTATATCCAGATTTAATTGTACAACCTGCAGTTACAAGTTTATTATCACATATATCAAATCCTGTAATTGGGCCATAATGTGCTTGAATTTCAGATAATTTTTCACCATTATGAGATCGAATTGTTATCTATTAAAAAATATATACAACTTAATGGTAAATATTTAAAAGCATACTAACCACGCCCTTATCATTCGAACAAAATATATTTGAATGATTTGATCGTATTTGTGAAGCGGATGAATTTTCATCAGATATCTGTAAAAGAAAGCTTCTTTTAAATAAGAAGATTAAAAGGAATAATATTTGTTTACTATTTTAACATCTGTTTGGGATTCTAAATCAAAGATTATTAAATCATTTTGTTTTCCTCCAATAAAAACCGTATTTTGATTTGTTGATGGACGATGAATACATTTTAAATCTTGAAAGCATGGTAAACTATAAATATCCAATATTAAAAATTTGTTTTATATTTTGAAAAAAAACTAAACTGTGCACGAAAAAAAGCATGACCACTTCGTTGAAATCCAGCAACTGAATTTGATGTTACAGTAATAACAATATCATCATAGACATCCAAATTTTGAACATATGATCGGCTTTCATTAAAAGTAAATACTTGTTTCATAGTATCTGTCGTAAAACCACTAACACGGCCCTAAAGTTTTTAAAAAATAAATTTGCATAAATAAAAATTGCGTGTAAAATTACAGAAGCATTTCCAGTCCAAAATAATTCATGGCTACTGTCAAAACAAATTGATGTTATTTCATTTCCTGCTTTCGAAGATCTTGCTAATGGACCTTCTGATGCTAATGTATAATTATCATTTGGTGAAGGGATAAATTGATAAGGTTTCTAAAGAAAAGAAAACAATCAATATCTTTGAAGTCTCTCTTTCGTTTTGTTTAAAAATAAATAAACTTACAGAACCATATTCTGCAGGAAATGGCATGATGTATATATTTTGCCTTGAGGCTTTTATCACTTTTTAAGAGGTCACCATTTGTAAAAAAGCGAAGAAATAAAAAAAGCTAAAGAATGCCAAAAACTACAAAGTTATTTTGAGAGAAGAGAAAAATGCAACAAAAAAATTAATTATAGTTTTCTTATTTTTTTAAAATCAATAGATATATGTATTTTCTTTCAATAATATTTACTCAAGGGAAAAAAGCATAAAAAAAATTAACTTTTAATTCATTAAAATAAGATATCAAAAAAAGTGTCAATTTTTAAGGTATTAAAAAAACAAAAATTCTCGCTCGTGACATTTTTTTTTCAATGTTGCGCGGGTCAGCTGTCATCAACTTTTTCATTCATATTTTTTTTTCTTGGAGTAACAATTGATTGTATACAAAAAGACGAAAAAGAAAAAACTTTTATTTATCAAAGATTAGATTGTTAGCTTTCTCACGTGAACATTTATCATTCAACGATTGACAGCAAAAAAAAGATAGAGAGAAAATGAAAGTATATAAAGGAAATTTTTAATTTTGTTTTTTTAAATAAAAAGCAAAAAATCCATCGAAGCACTGTCTATTCATTCCTTCTTTTTTTCACTCACCCCTTGAGATAGATCTTTTCTTCTCCACTTTTTTTTTCTTGCGCTACCCCGGCATCTTTTTTTACGAACGACAAAAAAGCACAAAAGTGCGCACACATTCATATTTTTTAATTTCAAAAAAGCACATTGTTACTGACCGACGCACGTTAAAAATAAATGTTGAACGTGTGTTTTTTTTGTTACTCTTTTTTTCATTGTACTCATTTTTTTTGCTTGGCTGCTGTAGCAGCTGAGAAATTCGTGAATGTAAGACACTGAGTTTTTTGCAGAAAAAATGCAAACAGTTTTTTTCAAAAATCGGCATCAAAGAAGAAAAGAAAAAAAGTGTCGATCTTCAAATGAAAAAAAGCTTTTCTTCATTTTTAACGGATGCGGTTTTGTTGTTATTGTTGACTTCGCTTGAAGGTCAATGATGGCAGCATGTTTTCTGTTTTTCATAAATTACAGTTTTTTATTTTGAATCAAACAATTTTGTTTACATTTTTTTTCAATTGCTTATTAGAGTTGTTGTTTTTAAAAAAATTTAACATTTTATTCATCTTTTTTATTTTCAAAAAGTTTTTTCATGTTTGAAAATAATCAACGATCAATAGCAGAAAAAAGTAGAAATATTAAAAAAGAAATATACACATATACCGAATAAAAATTAATGAACCCATAAACAAACAAGAGTATTACAAAGTAAAAAAATGGCATTTTATAATAACAAATATAATAGTAATGTAACACCCGTACAGTAATCACAATTTAATTTTTTTATGGTTGTAACAGATACTATTTAAAAAAAAGGATTTTTAGGGCAAGATAATTATTTAAAAGATAAAGCTCATATTCGAATTTGGGGAATTCTGTGGAGTAACAATTTTACTTCCATTTCCATTTATTGTAACCACCATAGACATGTTGAGAATTTTTTCTGACAACTTGCTCCTACAAAAAATAAAATGTTGTTTTTTTTTCATATTTCATTGTTTTTATACTGCTGCTTAACTCACTTCTAATGGTGCAATCTCAGTTTCTTTAATTTTTTCAATGTTGTTTACAATATTTGTGGGAATGATTGGCGCCTGCGTTTTACTAGTTTTTCTTGAAGGAGGCTTTTTTCTAAAAAAATAATAACAACTGATAAAAAGTTTTTTTTTGATTTAAATACAATTTTTGTTTGAAATGCATTGTTGTTTACAACTTTTCAAATTTCAGCAAAAAAACTTTTGGTGTTGAAAATTATTGGGCGAGTGTGCAACAAAAAAAGGAGGTCATATAAAAAAGGGGAAAAAAGCTGCCGATGCCAATGAAAATGGAAGCAAATTGTTACGGGCCAAAAGCAAACAATTGAATCTTTTTTTCTGAGAAAAAAAATAATATTTGTTAGGGAAGGAAAGATTAAAATAAATATAAATAAAGAATGATAGTAATAATAATAATTTATTTTGGTTTTTTAAAATACCACGCACTTTTTTTTCTCAATTTTCAAAGGTTCAACTTCATCAATATTTTGAATTTCCTTTGGTGGAACAATAGCTTTGCGATGTCGGCAATCATTTTTGCAACATTGTTCAATTTCATTTGGTTCATTTTCTTCTTCTTCAAATTTTAAAGTTGATGTTGGAGATGGTGAAGGAGAAGTTCGTTTTACAGGTGGAATTGAATGATGTTCATGGATTACCGGAGGGGAAGAAGAAGAATCTAAGAAAAAACTTGCAAAGTGTTTTGAATCTGATGTTGAAGAATTTGCCTCACTTGATAACTGAAAAAAAAGAATGAATTAAAAGTTTTAAAAAAAATGCAAAGAAAAACAAACTTCAGAATTTTTTCTTGAACGTCGAAATTGTGCAAATGGATTACTGTAAGCTTTTGGACGGATCATTGGCTTTGGTGATGGTGAAGGATTATGATTAATTGCAGATGTTCCAGCGGTTGCTGCAATAGCAGCATGCATTGATGAAGTTGTAGTAGAGCCGGGACTTGGAATGTAATGTGAAATAGAACGTGGACGAAAATATGCTTGATCATCTTGTGAATCATCCGTAACAGAAAGGGAATGTTGAATTTCATGTCCCCGAATACCCGCATTTGCACCACGAATTTTTAATAATGCAATATTTCTTGCCCGTTCAATTGGATTTAAGCCATCTGTACCAAATGATGATCGCCGTCTTCTCCATACACTTTGAATGCTATTAATATTATTATTTGTTGGAGTAGGCTAAACAAAAATAATATTTATAATTACTATTATTTTAAATCTCTAAATAAAACTTACACTTTGAATACTGTTATTAAAAAGAGCTGAATTAATTCTTGAGATCGAAGTATTTGTTGGAATAGGTCGAAGTTTTAGCATAACAACTCGATTATGAACAGTTTGGGCACATGAAAAATCTGTTATTTCTGCATTTATGCATGTATTTCGTGGTCTCATAACTTGATCCGTATATGTTACTGTAATTGTTACACTAACAGATCCGCCATCTTGTGGAGCATTTATCCATTCCAAATAACCAAATGGTGGACATAAACATCTTACAGTTTCAAGTAATACCCGTTTATTATTATCAACAAGTGAAATACATACATCTTTAATAACAGTTGCAGAATCATAAATTTCTGATGGCATATCTTCTGTCTTAAAAAATAAAAATGAGATTAAAAACTCATAAAAAAGGAGGACAAACCATAGTACATTGTTGCCAATCAGAATCAACAAAAACTTTAAATCGATATCTTGTTGAACAAGTTGTTGAACACATTTCACGTTGATATAATCCAATATGTAAAACTAATGGAAAATCAAATGGTTGTTTTGATTTATCATTTTTCTAAAAATTTAAAATGTTTTAATGAAAACGTCATTTTTTTTAAAAACAAAATTTTACATTTCGTTGTTCAGCAATTGATGACATTCTTAATGGCATTGTTTCAAATGCATATCGTGATTGAAGTTCTTCAATATGTGATAAAAGATAATCACAAAATGTACCCTTTTGAATGCCAAGTTGCTGTAAATCTTTTTCTGTAACATTAAGAATTCTTGAACCATCAATTTTGAATTTTTCAATATATGTTATTAAGCCTTCAATTACATCTGGATCCGGTTCTTCTGGAGCTGTATCAGCAAGAAGGCGAAGCCATTGACAAATTTCATCTTCTGTTAAACTGCTTACATCATTAAAAGTAAAAAATTCTTGAAGATGAAGGAAACTTTGATGAGTTGTTTCACGGCGGGTTAAAGCTTGTTCACGCTTTTCAAGTTCTTCCTTTTGTCGAGCAAGATCAATTTTAAGTTCCTAAATATTTTCTTTTCAAAGTTCATTGATTATTTTAAACAAAAAAATAAAAACAAACATTTAATGCTTTAAGCTGTTTATCAATTTCTCCTCTCCATGCACCTTTTTGTTTGACAAAATTGGTACATTCAAGATGTAATTCTGCATTAGCTTCCATTTTTTGAAGTTCTAATATAATCATTTTCATATCAATCCGATCTCGTGGTTCTGTATACCAACAATTTTTAAGTAAATTTGCAAGCTTTAGTGGGCAGGTTTCTGGGATAACTAATCTTTCACCATGTTGTGAAATAATTGAATAAATTTTAAATTCTGTTAAACCTTTATATGGTACTTCACGTGAAACTAATTCCCATAAAACTACCGCATATGACCAGACATCGGTTGCAGTTGTAATACCTTCCTTTTGGGTAATAATTTCTGGGCTCATCCATGCTGCTGTTCCAGCCCATGTTGGACGAGTAAATGAATGGGTTAAATCTTTTGATGTACCAAAATCACATAATTTACAAATTATTTGATCACCATAACCTTTAGATAATACAACATTTTTTGATTTAAGATCCCGATGAATAATTGTTGCAGGGGCTTCAAAATGTAAATAATGAACTCCATGTGCAATCTGAAAAAAAAAATAAAAACAATAATAAAGCGTGACTCTTCTCTTTGTTGTCTTTTTTCAAAAAAAAGCTTTGACAAATAAGATTTATCATCAAAACATTTTTTTATTCAAAACCAAAAAAGCGAAAACATACTTGTAAAGCCCATTGAAGGATAAGGTCAAATGGAAGTTCTGCACTATCATTATGCAAATATTCATACAAGCATCCGTGTTCAGCATATTCAGTTACAATATAAAAATCTGGATTTGCTTGTGAAACACCATAAAAATGTATAATATTACGGTGACGAATCTGTGAAAGGATATCAACCTAATAAAAAAAAGGAATAAATTCGTTATAGGATATAGAGATAAATGAGACACTACCTCTTTTTCAAGCATAAAAACTTTTTTTAATGCTACAACTTGTTCCTTTCCATCACAACGCCAAATTCCACGATATACTGAACCAAAAGATCCACATCCAAGTTGATCTTGAACTACAAGATCATTTCTTGGGATACGAGGATATGAAGTTAATTTCGTGCTACTTTCACGACTTTCTGCTGAAGACATCTTATTTCTTCTTCGCCTTTTTCAAAAATTTATTCTTTTTGTTCTAATGTCGTTGTTAAAATCACATTAGGTCGCCTAAAAGCCAAAAAAATCTTATTATCCTATTATAATAATAACTTTAAAGGAGCCAAAATACGACGTAAAAAAAGTGTATAAATAAACAAGAATAAAAACGCAACAACGGAAAAAATAATAAAAATGCCCCTTTTTTTTACCGCTTTCGCACCTAGAAGCCGCCATATAATTTTCACATTTTTTCCCCCTTTCTCAGAGTGCAATCTGAACTAAAACTAAACTTTGAATTCTCAATTTGCTTTTCCTCTAGCAAAACAAAAAGAAAGAACCTGTTTTTTTTCAAATTTTTTTACAACTGTTATTATTATTAAAAGATGAAAAATCAAAAGTGTTTTTTACATTCAAAATAAGGATAAAAATGATAGTATTTTTTTTTGAAAAACAACAAAAAAAATTGGGAAAAAATGACACACATTTATTTTGAAAAAAATAAATAAAACCAAAAAAATATATGGAAGCGACGGAGGGTCAGTCAGTCTACTGAAATCATGAAGAAAAAAAAGCGGAGAAGAATTTCAATTCAATTGAAAAAAATTTTCATTTTAAAAATGAATGAAGAAAGACTAATCGATTTTAAATGTTTGATCACAAAAAAAAGAAAGCAGTAATAAAACAAACGTCTGAAAGTAGTGGTTTTTGGTGAATAAGAAAGGAAACAAAAAACGAAACAAAATTTATGGCCATTGGGAAAAAAAGTCACGTATTTGGTAATAAGAGAAAAAGAAAGGAAAGGAAGAAGGGTTTTTTGGGCTTTAAACGTAATCAATTTATCACCCCATCATAATAATCAAAAAAAAGATTTCACAGAAAAACAAAATAAAAAAAATGATTTTTTTTAACATGAAATAAAAAAAGTTAAAAAATTAGACGACAAAGATCAATCAAATGGCGCGAACTCACGAAAGAAAGAAAAAAGTAGCATAGGATTTTTTCTATGTTGCAATTGACAGCTGGTGCGGTCGCTTTTTGAGAAAGAAAAAAAATGCAATTGAAATTGCGTCTTTTTTTCACCTCTTTTCGTTCTCTCTTTTTTTTCTTCCCTGTTGGCTTTGCTTCTGAATAACAACACAAAAAAAACATATAGCGTTGCCACGCCTGAAACGGTTTATTCTTTCTTTTTTTTATCGTTCATCGAACATGATCATCATCGTCGTCATCGTTGAAGAAATTAAAATCTATTCTTGATCGCAACACAAAAAAAATAAAGTCTTGAAAGATTAAGGAAAAAAGGAAAACACAAAAAAACAGACTCAAAAAAGGGAAAAAAAATTTTAACGCCGCGTGGTATTTTTTAAAAAGAAATAAAATCAAGCTGCTGCTGGGTGCTGTTATTGTTGCTTTCCATAAAAGAGTCTAAAAAGAGAGAGAAAAAGAGAAAAGTTTTTTTTGTTGATTTTTGATCAGTATATCGATAAACAGCAAAATAGTTGTTAAAAAAGAATTGGAAGAGCAAAGCAAAGGTTTCTTTCTCTCTTTTTTTTTGCAAATGAAGAAATCTTTCTCGGACATGGAAGATGAAGACAAAAAAAATACATAAGCATTTTTTCTCTATCATAGATCAAAAAAAAAGAAGCATAGTGAGAGAAGAGAGAAATAAGACGGAAGTCATTGAGGTAACGTCTCTCATTTTTTGATGTTTGATGTTGAAAAAAGATAAACAAAATAACTAGTATATTTTTTTTGTTGCAAATTTGTGAAGAAAAAAAAACACAACACAAAGTTTTGATTAAATAAATTTTTTTGTACTTCTTTTTTTTCAAACCATTTAAATGGCGCGCACTAAAATTGTTTCCATGGAGATTTTTGTTTGGTGTTTTTTATGCTTATGCTCTTTGCCGCAGGGGGTAAAAAAAGAAGAAACAAAACAAAAAATTTGGAATTTTTGTTTCGCTTATTAAAAATATTTATATTTTTTCCATCAAAAATCTCCGGTTGTTATTATCACTTAAATGAATGCAACAAAATTTTATCGTCTCGATTATGCTCAGGTTGGAACAACTTCACGAGGATGTTTAAGAGTAATTCGGTCAGATGAGCAACCTGAAAGAGAAACATCAAAAAAAGCAAAAAAGAGCAGCAGCAAGGATGGTGATAAGGTATGAGAAGGGAGAGAGAGACAGAATCAAAAAAAGAGGGGTTGTTATTGGCTTTCATAATAATAATAATACTAATATATAAATACATTTGTTTTCTTTTCCAAATATTGATATTGTTTACAGTCTTTTTTTATTATTATTTTTTTTCTCCCCCTTTTTTTCAGATTGTTGTGGGTGGTCATAATGGTATTTTGTTATGCATTGATCGACGAAGTGGAGATACAAATGTTTGTGACATAAAAAAATATAAACAATGAAAAACAAAACAGTTATTTATGTATTTTTTTAGATTGTATTTAAAACACCTGCAGGCCCTCCAATAACGCAAATATGCCTTGGAGGCGCATTAAATACAGTCCTTGATAAATCATTTATTGCAGCGGCAGGAGTAATTAAAGGTTACAGCAAAAAAGGAAAACAATTTTTATCATTTGACAGTAATATGACAGATCCGATTACTGCAATGTATATATATGGGGTTGATATGTTTTTATGCGGAAGATCCGTATTTTATCATTTTCATGATTGTATTGAACGAAGTGTAAGGGATTCTATTTTTAGAATATATGACATTTTTAAAAAAACGTTACTCCAATTTTTAGTGTTATATTTCATCCGAAAGAATTAATAGCATTTTATGTTTACCTGTAACAGAAGGTGGATGGGTTGGAAGAGGGATTACACCTGTGATAGCATGTGATGATAAAACAATAAAAGTATTAGAAAATGGAAAATTAATTTATGAAGTTTATCTCAATGATGTTCCACTAACGCTTCACCTATTTATGAATGATGGAGGGTATAATAAACAAAAGGTTCTCTATGGAACAAAAAGTGGAAGATTGGGACTTGTTGATTTACAAACAGATGGCGGAATTGTATGTTGGGAAATTTCAACAAAAAGTTCTGGAGGTATTACAGTAATCTATTGTCACAAAATAACAAATACTGGCGTTTCTGATGTTTTACTAGGAAAGGATGATGGATTAGTTGAAATTTACAGTGTTGATGATAATGATGAAGTTCAATTTCGACAAGTTTATGTATGTTTGTTTATTCTTTTCTCTTTTTTTTACAAAACAATACATAAAACGAGAAAAAAAAAGAAGAAAGAGAGGGCAATAAAAATGTGAAACAGTTTAATGCTATTTATAAAAAAATATAAAGAAATTTTTTTTTGCAGCAATGTGATGAAAGTATTACTGGATTAGATTGTGGTCGAATAAACAATGAAAAAATTGATGAAATTATTGTTTGTACTTATACTGGTTGGGTTTTTGCATTAACAACTGAACCATTACCTGAAAATATTGAAGCAACAAATTCTCAGCAAATGGAAATTAAAGTTCAGCAATTAAAGTAAGTTAAATAAATATATGTAATAAAATATTTGAAAGACACAAATTATTTGTATCAGATAAATTTTCCAATGTTTTATTTTTCCAACTTTAAAGCAGATTTTTTCTACAGTAGTCTTTTAATGCAAATTATTTCAAAAAATATGTTATTGTTTTCTGCTCACCATGCTTTACAACATCATAAAAGATTTTTAATCTTTAAATTACGAATGATATTCACACAATCCTTTTTTTGCAAAATACCAATTTTTTTCTTGAGAAACCTTTGAGAAAAAAACTGGGAGAAGACGTGTATTTTTTTTCAATAAAGGTATAAATTAAGTGAGATGTCTCAGAACTATAAAGTTCAATACTCAAAAAACAAATTTATGATTAAGCTAGTCAGCTGAATTTTTATGGAAATAAACACGAAGCTTTGAAATAATTTTTTTACTGTTATGTCATAAGGGATAATATTATTTAATAAAAAAAATAAAAATTTTGAATTGTGTTTTAGAAGCGAACTTGAAGAACTTGAATTAAAAGTTCGTGAAGAGCGTGAAAGATATGAAGAAACAACCCATGGAAATCCAGAATCATTAACAACAGTTCCACCATTTTCAATAAATGACCGATTTGTTCTTGACAAAGAGACAAGTTGCTATCTTCTTGCCATTGAACTTGTTATTCCAATTGAATATATTGTTCTTCAAGTATTGTTTTCTTTATTTTTTAAGCAAAAAAATTACGGTATTAAATATTTTAGTGTGATGCTGACGTTGAACTCATGGATATTGCACGAAGCACTGCAGTTGTTTCATTTACAAAGCCTCCACAGGATGGAGTAAGTTTCATGAAAATAGCCAAAAACAAATGGGGGGATATTTTTTGTTATCCCTTTTTGTAATTTAATACATTTTTAGTCTGGTAATAAACTTCTTGCAACTTATCGATGTCAAGCAGATACAACTCGAATAGAAATGAGAATTCGTAGCATAGAAGGAAGAGGTGGAACTTTGCGTGCATACATTGTACCAGATATTCGACCAAAAATGTGTCAGGTTTGTGCCATTTTTAGTAACAAAAAAAAGAAAGTTTTAAAATAGCAACATTTTACGGGGGTTCGTTTCCTAAAATAGGAGTGTCTTTGATGCAAAAAAACTAGGGTAAAATTATTAAAAAATTTTGAAAGAATAATAAAACAAAAGACACATAATTTAAAATTCATTGTATGATATCAATCAATTTAAGCAGCTGTTAAGTTATTTCCCATTATTGCATCGCTTTTAAAGAGTTTAATTCATTAAAGCCTTGAAAAAGCAATAAATTTTTATTACAGATTTTTTTGTTTTATAAAAACCAATTACTTTTTGGATCTTATGTCTGACCATTTTTCACTTTTTCTTCTTTTTTCTTGAATTATGAAAAGAACGGAACTCCCATGCCTAAAGGTTTGAATATATAATGAAAAGAAAACTTCACACTTATAAATATCAATTTTCTTTTATTCCCTTCAGTCTTGCAACAAAAAAATTACTTTTTTCCACAAACCATGAATTTTGGTTTTATTTTTCTTACTTGTTTATTATTTATTATAAGTGGTAGTACCAACAGCAATGCATATATTGCTGATGTAATATCGGCTGCATTTAGCCATGGGGGACAATACTTTCAATCTACTGAATCTGAAGAAGAAGTTTGTTGTCTTTGATTTTTTTCTCTTAATTTTAAGTTTCCATCTCTTTAGCCAATGGGAATTACAATTAATTGTGCCGAAAATAATGTTGTAATTGTTGGTGAATGGGAATGGGAGAAATGTATCTTCTCACAATTTAATTTCAAAAATCGTCTTCGCTCTGAATTTGCCCGGCCATTTTGTATTGCATCATTTTGTGAAAACTTTTTAAAATTTGAGTAACAAATGTGCTATCGTTTGGATTGCGAAATCCGTTTGAGACATAAATATTTTAAAGTATTTTTTGAATTGTTAAATTTGATAGATAGAGACCACAATATAAATATCTCAAACGGAA
>JAQIXH010000684.1:0-11689 GCA_034700145.1 Panagrolaimus detritophagus | reverse complement strand
TTTTTATTACCTCTTTCAGCAATACGTTGTTAAATGCGGGGTGAAACTGTGGCACCTGTAACGTCGACTACGTTTTTGGTAAAATATTTTTTAAAGTCATATGCTTATTTCCCCCAAATCAATGATATCCTTTTTTTAGGTGCCAGAATGTCAAAATTTTATTGAAAAATGTTGTCGTGCAAGATCTGACAAAGAATTTTGTGATTTCTTAGATTCAGTAAAAGTTTGGTTTCATTCAACTCGCACCGAGCTTGTAAAATGGACCGATATTATTACAAGATGTGATAAAATTTTAACATATTGTAGTTTTCGCGTAAGCTTAAAAGATCCTATGAGAGTTGATTATGATGAAGAATATGCATTACATGTTGGTTCTGTATTAAGATTTTCAAGTTTATTATTTGAAAATACATTTTCACGATCAATATTTCCATCAACAGACGTAAGCTAAAAAATAAAATTGATAATAAAACAATTTCTTTTTATAGAAAGTTTTACGATTACTTGAAACAACAAATCTTGATGTACTTCTTTGTGTTCTACGATTTTTATTTGTTGTATCAAAGCATTCAGATTTTCTTGATCGATATTCTCGCAAATATGATATAAGCCCTTTACGTGTATATATTAAATCAATTGTTGAAGCATGGGATTCATTTGATTTAACTGCTTCATTTCATCAACTTTGCCTTGATTGTACCCTTCCTGCCCCGGATAGCTTTGTAACATATTTGGGTTCTGATAGAATTTCGATTTGTGTTGATCGTTCAGAGGTTTGTTTCCCAGCAAAAAAAGCATATCCCACTTTATGAACCTCTTTTCTTTAGAAATTGGAAGATTCCTTGGATACAGCACTTGGAAATATCCGTGGTTGGAGTACAAAATATGCAAAATATGTTACAGAATATGCAATTGCAAAATCAAAAGCTTTATTCATTCATCGATTACAAGATAAATCAAATCGAATTAAATGTGCATTAATTCGGGTACTTGTAATTTCAATTGCAAATTATGCAAAATCTTTGGGATTAGATTCAAATATTATTGCATCTGAATCAAAAGTTTTATGTGAAATTGTTAAATATGAAAAAACTGGGCCACAATTTTTATGTTTAAAAGCTGAAGCTTTACGATCATTGGCCAGCATTTTCTTCCTTAAACAAATTGATTTGTAAGAAAAAATTTCTTTTAAAAATTTTATTAATAGTATCCCCTTTTTTATAGGATAAAAATAATATCTGCTGAGCTATCATTAGCAAATGCATATGGTACAATTTCAACAATAATGAATACAGCTCATAATTTATTTGTTTCTGATAATACTCCAGAATTATCCCCTGAAGAAACAGATTTTTATTCGGCATTATTTTCATTTGTTTATCATGCTGGTGGAAATGCAAGAGGTTTGAAAAATCTTTGGGTTACTGTAATTTTATTAAAATTTTTAATTTTTAAGAAATTGATTCGGATGATAGCAAAATTTTTGATATTTTGGTCGATATTGTTGCAAATTGCAGATCTGATGAATCACTGATAACATTTATAACTCGTTCAGTAAGAATAATTGATAATTTGGTATCATTTAATACATCTTTGTTGACAAATGCTCGAATGGAATTAATTGCTGCAAGATTTCCAGTATGCCTTAAAAAATTTTTAACATTTTAAAAGAATTAAAAAAATTTAGACAGAAATACAAAATGCCAAAATATCTTTGGAAAATGGAACTGCCGTTTATCCGCTACAAAATATGGCACTAATCAAGTCGTTGTTGAATTTTATGAGAAGAGCAATTATGGAAATGCATCTTGGAAGTAGGAAAATTTTCAAACTTTAAAAAATCATAAAAACATTTTTTAGCAGTTACAATGAAGCAACCAACGATTGAAGCATTATTGTATGTTTTTGAAAATGCACAACATTTTGGTCCATCATTATTTCATCCTTGCTATCATTTAATTATATCTTTCATTTCACAAGAAACAAATCAAATAAATATGATTCATGAAACAGGACTTTCACAATCAATCCTTAATTGTCTTATGGCAAATGATGTAAGGAAGAGGATATCATTTTTAAAAACATTTTAACATGCTCTTTCATTTTTAGCTTATGGTTTCACGTGAAATTATTCAAGGCCTTCCAAATCTTATCTCTGCGCTATCATTGAATAATCGAGGCTTAGAATTGATTCAAACTTTAAAACCAATGGAACGAATTATTCGTTTAATTTTTTCTGCAAAATTTTTGGTAACAACTTCTAAGAAAAAAGATGAAATGGGTAAAAACTATTTTTTAACCTATAACATTATAATCAAATTTTTTATAGATAAAGCAACACTTGTCATTACTGGTGGATTAAATGATTTAATTGATCATCAACCATCGCTAGCCCGAGAAATTTTTACACATATTTATCAAATTCTTGGTTACCTTTTAAAAGCTCTTGAAGAACCGGATATTCAATGCTATGATGCTGAAAAGCGTAAAAGTACAATGTTATACAATTTTCCATATCGATTTATAAATGAAGATGAAGAAATGGAAGATATTGATAGTCCACAGGGTGCAAGCAATGATGCAACACCTGATTATCAAGAAGAACTCAATCAAAGTCTTGCAGCTGATTTTGAAATGGAAAGTGAACCATCTAAAGAGAATGAATATCGAACATATTATTCATATGGAGGTGTAAAAATTTTGCCACTCTATGAAAATTTAAATCTTGTGGTTAAAATTATTAATGTTGTTACAAAACGTAACAATAAGCAATTGATAAGTTTATTGGAAGAAATTGGAATTTTTGAAAGACTTGTTGAATTTTTAATAACAAAATTTCATCCATTTGGTGTTAAAAATGCACAATATCCAAAAGCTTTGGCAGAACTTTTTAAGCGGGTTAGCTCAACAACCAAAGGACCAAAGACGTTAGCAATTGAAGTAATGCTTAAAACATGTACAGAATTTATAAGAATTCCAACAGTTTCTCAACATATGGAAACACAAATGAATGCCCATCTTCAAAGGGATGAAGTTCATGCAATTTCAAGGCTGACAGCATTATTTGAATTTGCATCTGAACTTTTTACACCAAAAACAAATGAAACATTTTCAAATCGTGATGATTTACTTGAAAAATTATTACAAGATAAATCAACAACTGAAGCATTTGTAAATTCCCTTCTTACAGTACATCGAATTTTTATTTCAATAAAACTTATGATGGATTTGAGAAAAACTCCTTCATCGGCATCATTGTTTAATATGGATTTATCATTGTGCCAAACATCAAAAGAAGATTTTACAGAACTTATTTCATCTGCAAGTGCATCATGTGAAAATATTATTACTGCTTTAATGAGTACACATTTTACATTTATTATTCAAGTAATTCGTTCAGTTGCAAATATTGTAAGCAAAAAAGAATACATTTCAAATTGTGTAAATTTTGGTTCAATTGTTTTTGAACAAATTTGTCAATCAATTTCTTCGGATCTACTTAATCAAGAAATTACTCCATTTAAGTAAGTAAAATACTGTAGCATTTCAAAATAAACAAATTTGTATTTTTAGAAGTCAATATTTAGCACAAATGACAAAACTTGTTGATAAAATTTTATCTGCTTGTAAAACTCCATATCGATCATATCTTCCACATGCAATTGTTGGAACGAATTTAATTGAAAGTTTAACGGAAGGTATTCGACATATTGGTGAAGAAACATGTGAAACAAGTATGTTTACATTCTTAAAACAACATTTAATTTTGTTGTTTTTTAGGTATTTCTGCATGGGGACAAGTAATGAAAAAGATATGTTATTTGGATGATTTTCCATTACTTCGTGATCCAATGGTTGATAAACTTCGGGTTGAAATGTTTAATGCAATTAAATCTCAAATAATGTCATATCCAAGAAATAAAGCAATTCCAAATCCAAAAGTTTTCATTCCTGATTTTATAAGTGTTATTATTGAAATTTTACGGGCATCTAAGCGAAAAGAATTTGAAACAACGACATCAATTGATACACATCTTTTAAATTTAAAAGATTCAAAAGATACAAGCGAAAAAATGGAAACTGATGAATTGCCACAAGAAGCTGTACAAGAGAAACCATTAAAAGAGGCAACAATTGTAAATGGGATAATTGAATTTTTGGGAATTATTATGTGTATGACAACAACCGATGACAAAATTACACTGGAAGTTGCAAAACTTATTACACAATTTATTAATACAGAACCTGGAGATCAATATATTAAAATTAAACTTGTACAAAAGCGTTTCTTTAGTGATATTCCACGCCTTTGTAAAGATGTACTTCGTCCAAATCGTGTTACAGATCAATTAATGCTTAAAGGGAATCTTCATTTAATGGCGCTATTAATGATGGAAATGCCAACATCAATTATGATGTTACAAGATACAATTCCAACGGCAACAGCAATATGTGAACTTTTAAATCATGTTGTTGAAAAGGGTGAATGGTATGTTCCGTATTTACCATATGTACTATTTTGGATTGAAACATGGCTTAAAAAGCATCGTCTTGAATCTCGTCGGGCATTATTTAATCGTCATGTTGATTCACTTGAATGGTCATTTCGATCTGTTCGGGCAACACAATATCAAATATTTTCTGAAAGTAATCAAGAATTATTAACAAAGGCATTTAAAGATGGAAAAACAAGTCTTGCTTTAACCGAAAAACGGAATTTACGAATGATGGTTGATTTAACAAAAATGGTTTATCGAACTTTAGATCGTGTAAATGAATTTCATTCAATTAAAATAAAAGCAAAAATTAATGAAGGAACAAGTTCAAGCCATGTTATAAAATTCGATGAAAGCTTAAAGCCTGGAAACTTTGAAGAACAAAAAGTCATTGAAGCATTGGTTAAAATTATGCAAGCAAATACAATGTTTGCTAAAATTCCATCACATGAAACTCCAGCATCTGCAGAAGATGGAATCCTTCCAGCAGAGTTCATGTTAAATGATGAAACAGAAGAAAGCCAAAAATTTGAACGAACTCCATTACCCTATGAACTAGTTTATTCAACATTTTCATTGCTGATTCAAGTATTTGAAATTCGAAATACAAGAAAATCTTTTATTGAACTTGGTGGAGTGCATGCAATTTTACATCAAGAATTGGAAAAATTTACACCTGAAATTACACTTGTTGCTTTTGTTGCATTTACTCGGTCAATGGATATTGGAATTCAATCTGAAAAAGAGATTGAAGCAACAATTCAAGCAGCTTTACGTGAACATCGATACAATAATAGTATTCCGTATAAACTTATGTCACAAAATGATCCATTTGATAAAAGTAATTTCTTTTATCGTATGACACCACTTTTTACACATCCACAATTCTTTGAAATTTATACAAAAAATACAAAAGCCAGTCGTGGAAATACCATTGAAATGGCTTCAAGAGGTATGCCCGCAGATTTTGTAAATATTAAAGTTGAAAGTTATAAGGAAAAACTTTTTGAAGAGGTAAGAATTTAAAAAAAACTTGACTTAAATTATACAGTTATATTTTTAGCTTATCCCTGAACTTTGTGCACAAGCAAAACGTCCTGCAGAAGTTTTTCGAACAAATTTAATTGGAAAATGGACAGCAGTATATTATTTAACATTTTTAACATGGAATTATCGAAGTTCAATCAAATATATTATGCTTGAAAAAAATCGTGATGTTGTTGGACATTTAATTGAATCTTTCATAAAACGAACACTTCCATTCAAACTTTATAAATTTGTTTTATCTTTCTTAAGTTCATTAGTAATCTGTGATGAACATGAAGATGCTGCAAATCTTGTTATGTCAGAAATTCGAAATGTCCTACAAAAATGCATTAAAAATTGGTCACAATCTGAATTTACAACAAAAGTTTCATCACTTGCAAATTTAGTTTTACAATTAAAAGATGTTATGAGAGTACGGTTTAATTTATTTAAAAAACAAATATTAAAATAATAATAATTTTCAGTGTAAACGAATTCTTCCTGGTCGTCCAGTTGGTATGACAGGAATCAAAGCTTTTATTCGAGAACAGATGTTACATGCTTTTACTCAAGCTTTGGCGTACATTTCACAAAAAGATTCTCAGGCTAAAGGTGTTAATGATGTAATTGTTTTACTTCGAGAAATTACTGAAGTTGTAAATACAATTTCTCCACATAACCCTCAAGATTTGGGTTTACCTGGAAATGGTTCTTCAACCCGAGCAACCCCACAAGCTCCACCACATCAACGTTCGTACATTTTTAAAATGCTAATCTAAAAATATTTTTTATAGAATTAATACGTCCATATTATGAAAGACCAAGAATAAGAACATATGCACATGGACGATATGTTGAACATTTTCTTGAACCTGATTGGATGCAACATGCTCGAGATGAAGATCGTACAACATCTGAAGAAGGAAGTGCAGAAGAAACAACAATTGAAAATGCCACTGCTTTTGATCAAGTGGTATGTTTCAAATAAAAATAGAATGAAAACACTTAAAAATTTAAATTTATAGAATGAAGCTGTGGATGAAACAAATGATATTCCAATTGAATTTTCACCTGAGGCACAATCATTTGAAATTCAACATCGGTTTTTGGTTTATCCATACATGAATCAATGGCATCCTCTACATTTACCCCCAACCGATTTAACAGATTATTCAACAACCGTACCAATAGAATTACGTGAAACAAATGAAAACCCAAGAAGATTACCAATGTCAATGGCACGTGAATTTCCATTAGAACTTCCATCATTGGCACCTGAAATGCGAATGAGCCATTCAGCAAATGAACCACCACCTCGAATTGAGCCACCAAGTGGTTTCTCTCGTAGAAAACCTGTAAGCAAAAATATAATCCAAAGTTATAAACACTTTAAATTTTTTTCTAGGAAGTTGATGAATATCAAGCATTGAGAATGATTGTTGATAAAATTCCATTTTATTATGATATGTCAAATTGGGCACTAGATTTCGTTGGCCGACATTCGTATCAATATATTTATGGTCTTTTGCATGCTTTAGTTTTACAAAAATATGATGAAAAAAAGACTGAAAGAACTCGAGCACCTGTTGTTCCACCTCCAAGGCAACAGCTTGTAAATGAACTTGCTGATATTGTTGCAGATTATAATGGATTACAACAAATGGAAATTGAGCAACAAGATAATGTAACAATTGGTGAAGATCCACAAGAACCTGCAGAAGAAGGAAATGCACTTTTTGATGCATTCCGAAATGGTGCTGAACTTGAAATGGAAGAAGAGCAACAACCTCCAACACCACCGCGACGACGTTCAGCTCGACTTAATCCTGCACCCCCACCACCTCCTCGACCAACAGTTGCAGGATTAGAAGCAGAAGCTGAAGAAGAAGGTGATGAAATGGATGATGATGAAGACGATGAAGATGATGAAAGAGATGACGAAAATGATGAAGATGATACTGAAGCAGAAGATGCCAATGAAGGACATCATGATGATGACACATTTTTCTCAAATGGTCCACCAACAATTGCAGAAGGTCGAATGCAAGAATATGCAAATACACATTTTCCATATTTCCGTAATGAAATTTTTTCTGGTTTAACTTCACGCTTTAACACTGAAGATATCAATAGCATTGCCCGACAACTTGTTTCTATGCGTTTTCCGGATTTCTTAGATGCCGATAATATTTATCCAATGAGATCACATGTTGGAAATCCAAAAAAGAATGCTCTTCAACGTGCAAATGAACTGCTGCGAAGACAAGTAGACTATCGAGAAATTGAAGAAATTCGAAAAACAATTAGCCGTGAAGCAAGTTATGAAGAAGTTATTGCACATTTAAGTGATCCTATTAAAACTGAAAAGAAAAGTGCTGAAGAAATGGTTTTACATTCACTTCGAAGTGCACGGCAGCTAATTATTGATAATGAAAAAACAAAGCGTGCAACTCAAGCCCCAGAACCAAGATATCAAGAATTAGATGAAAATATTCGTTGCATTATTGGCGAAAGTATGTTTTTAAAACTTTAAAAAATAATTTGTATTAATTAAATTTCAGATCTTCGAATTCCAGAAGGACTTGATCCTGTTTTTATTGCTGAACTTCCTCCAGAAATTCGTGAACAAGCTATTGAACAACATTTAGTATCAAATCCTCCAATTGCACAAGTTGATACATCTCAAGAAACTCCAATGCCACCAGATCCAACAAATTTAAATATTGATTTTTTGAATACTTTACCATCAGAAATGAGAAATTTTCTAATTAATGAAGTTGAATTTGAATTGTTGGAATTGGAAGATAATGTTTTAATGGGAGAAAATCCACTTAATTTCCGACAACAAATTTTTAAATCTTTGGGTGATCGAGAAATTCGAAGTTTACCAAAAGAAATTATTGCAGAAGTTTTAAAAAGCAAGCGAGAAGTAATGAATTCTGGCACAAATCAAACATTTTCAAGGCATTCACTTTATGAACAACAATTTGAAACTCGGGTAAAAACTGCTCAAATATTTGATCGAAAATCTATTGATATTCTTCTTGCTTTATTACTTTATCGGGTACCAAGTTTAACAAATGAACTTGAACATCTTTTTATTGAAATTTCACAAGATATTGGAAGTTGTGATTATATTATTTGGGCATTAATTTCAATGATTCAAACAGTTGTACAAGATGTTGCAAAAGAAGAAATTGATGAAGCTCCACCATTGGGGACATGGCTTGATTCATTTACAGATTATACGGGGCATGTATTAAGATTTACATCAACACAAAAAATAGCAGTTACTGAAATATCACGTTTTGATATTATATATTCATGTATTCAAATTCTTTCTGGTATTGCAAATCGATATCCAATTAATTTTCAAACAATGGGTATTTATTATAAACATATGATCTCAAATGCGACAAAAGTTAAAGTTTTACCGGATAATTTTTGGAAAAATATTAGAGAGTAATAACTTTTTTATATATAATTAAATATTACTGTAAAATTTCAATTTTTTAGTACTGAACACCTTGTACCACAAAATGGTAAAGTTGATCTCTCTCCTCGAAAACTTGTACCCATGGAAACTGTTGCAATTGATGATATTGAAGAATCTGCAATTTTTGCATTCTTACAACTTTTAAACACAAAATATGTTAAAATGCAACCAAGAATTCAAAAGAAAATTATTCAAGCTCTTGGAAAGCAAAGTGCTGATCTTCCATCACACATTTTATTCCATTGCAAAAAAGATGTAAATAAAATTCAAAATATTTGTGAATTATTTGAACCTGCATTTCGATTGTGCCTTGTTCAACCAAAAAAGAATAATGATAATTGGGAACAAAAATTTATGATAAATATTTTAAATTCTTTTTATGAAGGACGAGAATATTTATTAAATTTAATGCAAAAACTTATCGTTGAAAGAGGTAAAATCGATTTTAAAACCATTTCAAACAAATTTTTAATTGTTTAAAAATTTAGGTCTTAATCTTGTTAAGCTTATCCAAAGTACTGTATCACAAATTAGTGAACAAGGTTTTAATCTTGTTAAACATGGAAAATTGTTAATGCTTTTATCGTCATCAAATGGTGATGTAAAAAGTTTTGCCCAAGCCTTACAAACAATGCATTATGTTCGAAGTAAAATGATTTTGGAAGATTATAAACAAGAAATGGTGACACAAAAAGCACAAAAGGAAGGACTTGAAAAAGTTCAACATGATCCAAATGTTACAGCATCATTTTTATTTCATGAAAAAGAATTGGATAAAAAAATGCTAAAAGATTTACGACCATTATGGGAATCAATGAATAATTTGCTGGAAGTTATGATGGATCAAGCTGAAAATGATATTATTCGAACAATGCAATATTCTGCAGAAGCATTATATACAGCTCATATGTTTTGTGTAAATCGTCATGTTATGAAAAGGCTATTTACTGGCGATACAAGTGAAAATTTAGAAGATGCTAAAATTCAAGTTCAAACAATTTTACATTTTTCTGGTAGATTTTATAGTTTTAAAGCTAAAAATTATTTTTTCAATTTTTAGAACGTTATCGTGAACTTTTAAATTATATTTTGAGAAAAACAAAGAATTCACAAATTGATGAACTTGCAAATGTTTTTCTTTATTTCTTTCCAAGATTATTGGATTTTGATGTTCGTCGCCGATATTTTAATGCAGAAGTTTATAATATGCGTTCATCAATGGGAAATGGTGGAGATATACATTTAAAAGTTCGTCGACAACATGTCTTTAGTGATTCATATCAATCACTTCATCGACATCCGGCAGCAGATTGGTTTCAAAGATTTTCTATTACATTTAAAGGTGAACAGGGACAAGATGCTGGTGGTTTATTACGGGAATGGTATACAATTATTACTCGAGAAATCTTTAATCCAAATTATGCATTATTTATTACTGCACCCGGTGATCGAGTTGCATATATGATTAATAAAATGAGTCATGTAAATCAAGAACATTTATCATATTTTACGGTAATTTTAAAGAAATTTCAAACCTGTAATAGTTAAAATTTTTAGTTTATTGGACATTTTATTGCTAAAGCTGTTTTTGATAACAAAGCCCTTGATTGCTATTTCACCAAAGCATTTTATAAACATATCCTTGGTGTACCAATTAATTATAAAGATATTGAATATGAAGATCCAGAATATTTTAAATCTTTACAATATTTACAAACTCATCCAGTTTCGGATCTGGGTTCTGAACTTACTTTCACACAAGAAATTGATGAATTTGGTGTTTTAAAGGTTAAAGAATTAATTCCAAATGGTTCTGAAATTATTGTAACAGATGAAAATAAAGATGAATATGTTTCATTAATGTGTCAAATGAAAATGACTGGTAAAAAATGAAAAAATTTTAAAATCCTGTAATCGTTTACTTTTTTATAGAATCAATTCGTGCACAATTGGATTCATTCTTAAACGGGTTTTATGATATTATTCCACGACATTTAATTTCAATTTTTCAAGAAAATGAACTTGAATTATTAATTGCTGGTTTACCGGAAATTGATTTAGATGATTGGTACAATAATACGGAGTATAAAGGATTCAATAAAAATTCTGAACATATTCGATGGTTTTGGAAAGCTCTTCGATCATTTACAAAAGAGGATCTCGCACAATTTATGCAATTTGTAACTGGTACAACTCGTGTACCACTTGGTGGTTTTGCAAATCTTGAAGGAATGTCCGGTGTACAAAAATTTACAATTCATATGGATACCCGTTCAAATGATCGATTACCCAGTGCCCATACATGGTTTGTTTTTTCATTTCATTTATTTTGAATTTTTAATAATACTTTTAATTTCTTATAGCTTTAATCAAATCGATTTACCTGCATATGAATCTTATGAACAAATGAAAAAGAATTTATTATTAGCGTGTCGTGAATGCAATACCGGATTTGCTTTTGCTTAAAAAAACATGTTTACCGACGAAATTGGTCGTTAAATGTCGGGTTTTATTACAGTTCCCACATTTTTTGTTTTATAAAAATTTTTTCTCTCTTACGTACTTTCCATATTTGTTAATATATTTGGTTTACTTTTTTTATTATATGTGCAAACTATGCATAGAGCTCTTAAATAAATATTTCCATTTATTTTATTTGAACAATAAAAAA
>JAQIXH010000683.1:0-11690 GCA_034700145.1 Panagrolaimus detritophagus | reverse complement strand
GTTTCGAAAAATGATGATTTACACTCGTATGTGTTTTGTTGCGTGTAGCATCTGCAATGTTTGTATACTTTTCTGGCCTCTAATTTTGCTATTTTTACTATATTTTTGGTTAATATGAATTATGAACATTTATAAAAATTTTATAAATGTTAAATAAAAAATATGTTACAGGTTATTTCAAGATTTGAAAACTCATAGAAATGTAGTTTAGCATGTGTTGATTATACTGGGATTAAAAAAAATAATAAAAAATATAATAGATTCTGAGATAAAAATTCCAGAAGTTAAGCACTTTTTTGATCAAAAAAAATTTATCAAAGAAAAATCAAATAAAGTGGTCCCGAGTGGAAAAC
Organism: Panagrolaimus detritophagus; assembly: GCA_034700145.1. NCBI lineage: Eukaryota > Metazoa > Nematoda > Chromadorea > Rhabditida > Panagrolaimidae > Panagrolaimus > Panagrolaimus detritophagus. The sequence goes on along the minus strand of JAQIXH010000683.1, from coordinate 11,337 downwards.
GATTTTCTTCTTTTTCAACGATGACGCTTTTTTTTATTTTATCGGCTAGTGTAATGTAAAAAAATAAACTTACTGCGAATTTGTTTGATGATTTCCAATGGATTCAATTTCTACTTTAATTTCAGGACTATTGTCAGGATTAATCCAAAATAATGATGCCACTTCTCCAATAACCGCAGTATTACTTGATAAAAATCCATATTTTTGGTTATTGATTGGTTCCAAACCACTTTGAGGATTTGGTACGTTATTACATCCATAAACAAAAGTAACATTACAAAAAATGATAACAATAACACAAAAAACATTGAAATGCATTTTTTTGTTTGTAATTTTTCCAATAAATGACTTTCATCAATGATTTTCAACTAGCAAAAATTATTGAAATTTGCATAATTAAATTATGCAAACTTTTTCAATTTTCACACGACTGTGGTACATATTCGATTACGGTACTTTTTTCTGCACATTATTAATAAAAAATGTTTTTTTAATAAATTATTCAATTAAATGATAATCGACAAAATAAAGAGTTCGTTTGAAAACATCCGAAAGAATGACATTTTAAAAATTAGTACCCAAAAGAATATCTATCGTTTTTAACGTTGCTAAAAACTCTATTTTGAAACTTTCCAAAAAATTGATCATGTCAAAAGAACTCAATGTTAAACAAATAATTTATATTGTATTGTTTTACAAATAAACTATTTTTTAGACGCAAATTAGAAATTTAAAAAAAAAAAAAAAAAAATTCTCCTGAAAATGTTGATTTTGATATTGTTGAATATTGGCATGATGGAAAATTTAATAAAAAATTATTGGTTTTTACATCAAATGAAAGAAAGCAATGCTATGAATTTACTTTCTGCAAAACAAAAATAAATTTTTATCGATGCGTCAAATGTTTTGCTCAAAAGAAAGTTATTAAAATTGAAGCTATATTTCACAATGATGGAAGTCTTACCTTTGATTTTAATACGGAAAAACACATTTGTGAACCGATTGAATATTTACCAGAAAATTATCAATCTTTGATTATCAAACATTCAAATTTTAAATTGGTTCAACGTTTATTCAAAGGAAAAATGATTCCATTACTGATTATTTTTGATATTAAAGACAAAAATATGTGCTACAAATTTGGATTTGAATCACAAAAAAAATTTTATTTATGTTATGGATGCAGAAAACAAGGTCAAACATTTTTTGCCCGGTTTATTCAAAATGAAGAACAAACTGCAATTGAACTTAGTCGTTTTCAACATATTTGTAAACCTCAAAAATATATTCCTTAATTTTTTTAAATTGTTTGTTTGGTTCGGGTGAGCTTTTTTGAATATACATTTGAATAAAATTTATTGTCAATTTCTTTAACAATCGTGAAAGCACTTTCATGTAAAAAATTAAGCAAAGAAAAGTTATTAGTTTCCATATTTTTCGTATTTTGAGAGACAACAGTCGAATGTATTTGTTACTATTTTTTGAAGAAAAACAAACCTCTGAAGTGGTTTAAAGAGCTCATCTTACTTCATCATCAGTTTTGCAACACTCAGTTTTTTAAATTGACCGACCAAAAAAAAGAGTTTTGGCGGGCAATTTTCAGATAGTTGTATTTTTACGTTTTGTAGGAATTTGATTTTTTTGATAAAAATTTTTTAAAGGTTTTTTCTAATTTTTTTAATAAGCTAAATCTGGTTCAACATTTCTTTAAATGTAAGAATATTTAAAAAAAATGCTGTTTTTATTTGATTTATGTTGAAAAGACTTCCGGCACTGTTAAAAATTTTTCGAACGAAAAAGAATGAAATAAAAAAAGATTATTTCAAATCTATTATTAACGCTTTTTTTAAAGAAAAAATCCGCTACTGATTATTGTTCATGGCATTTTCAATGCCCTGCAGGATATTGTGGAGCTGACAATCCTTGTCATCCACCTGTAAGTTGTCTTAAATATTTTTATCGATATGATATTACATGAACTTCTTATTAGTATTAATGAAATTCCACTGGTTTTCGTGATGATCTTTAAAGAAATTTGTCTTCATTAAAAATTGTAAAATTCTTGTTTTTATACAGAAAAAATAAATTTTAAACATTTTCATATCATAAAAGGAGATAAATTTTTAAAATTAAATACAGTAATTAGTTCCTTTAAATTATAGGTGCAGTTGAAAAAATTTTGCATCAAAATTAAAGTAAAGTTTTTAAAACGAACAATCAAAAACCAAAAGACTTTAAAAAATGATAAAAGTTTAAATTTCTAATTTTTACCTTAAAAAAATTTTATTAATTACTTTCAAAAGTTTGACAACAAAATTGTGAAGATGATACTTGATTGGGACTATATTGTTCATTAAAATAATCACAATTATTTTGTGGAGTAAATGGTTTTCCTTCTGACATTAAAGTTTGATCTCCACGTCGAATAAATCGTCCAACAGTTAAATATCCATTATCAGAAGGAGAAATCATTGCAAAAGCAAAAAATTTTGCATCACCATCTTTTAAAGTTGCATTCCCTGTAAGAGAAAGGCCATCGGCACTGAAATATTTAAGCCGTGTTAAAATAAAGATATTATATTATTGTAGAACAACAAACCTTTTACTCATCATAAAATCAGTTAGCCTATAAAAGATTGTGGTATTTGATGGTCCAGAATAATTTCCGCTTCCAGTTACAAGATTTCCATTTACAGTATAATTCATTGTAACAGTTGCAAAAATACTAAAATTATCATCCGCATTTAAAATAGAAAATCGTGAACGGAATGCTTTGCATTTTCGATAAGTTGTTTGAGCTTGAATTGCTGGTGCAAATGCAACACAGCATTCATTGTGTTCTCCCAAGCTTGGATTCTTCCATAACATACATGTGCTGTTCGGAGTATAAATGAAACCATTATTTCCCGAAAAACTTCCTTCATCCAAATATCCACGCCAGAAAACTTTACTTAAACCATCCATCGCCATACCAGTTTCAAAGTATTCATTATCGCTAAAAAATTATTTATGAGGCTGAAAATTTTGAATGCAAAAATAGGTTACTTTAAACGTGAAAATTTTTGAAATATTAAAAGGAGTTTCCACGTTCGAACAATAGATTTTAACCAATGTTTTCTTAGCACGAAAATTTTTAAGTTAGAATGAAGGTGTGTTTTTGATGTAAAAATGTTTTTAAAATAAATTTTTTAAACGCATTTTCATTTTACGGTAAATTTTTTTCTGCTAAGAAAACATTGATTAAAATCATTTGTTCTAAATTGGAAACTCCCTTTAAAACCAATCCCAAAAAAATTTCTTATAAATTACCTGGTAAAATTATATGGCATTGAAACATTACTATTACAGTCATTTTGTGGAATTGTACAAATCATTGAACCAGAATTGCCCGTATCATAGCTTATCGAAGAGACATTACTAACTTGGATTATTCCAGTTTTATTTGCAGCAGAAAAATATTTTAAATTTCCAGAAATCGAAAAATTTCCAAATTGACCAGAACCAGAAATATTTACAGATAATTCAACGCAACTCATTGGAGTTGAAGCTTTTGATGGTCCAAAAACAGATACAAAAATCGCCAAAACATAAATGGCTAATATTTTAGTCATTTTTGACAGTCACGATTTTGTGCAAAAATCGTTAAATATTTTTTGTTACCTTTCTTGTTTATATGACAAATGAAAAATGATGACTATATGAGCGTTATCAGCTTTCTTTGTGTATTGTTTATTACCGAAGAATTAAAAGTACAAAAGATGATAACCAAAACACACTTTAGCTTGTGCAAAATGATGATTTTCAAGGTTTCGGTTTTTATTTGCGCGTTCTAACGTAATAAAAAAATGAACAAACTTGTAGCAACTATGGTACAATTGTGGGAACCTGTAAATAGTTTTGTAAAAACGGGATATTTAAAATTCTAAGAATTTGCTCAAAGAAGCTGAATTTTTTGTACAAAAAAAAGATTGAAATTTTCGATCTAAAATTATTTTGGATGTAAGTGAAAAATAAAACCATAATTATTTTTTTAAAAATTGCTTTAAAACAATGAGGAATAAAAAGTAATTTTTACTGAAATTTTTTTTTGCACCAAACAAGCTATTAAGTGTTTTAAAAAAAATTAAATTAAATTTTGTGTAAAAAGATTTTAAATATTCCAAATGGAAAAAAACGATAGTCAAACAAATTTCTTCATTATTTTACATTCTCACAAATTATCATAACATTTTTACACTGCATTGTAAGACATCTGTGAGAGCTGATGGAAAGGGGGAAAAACGGAAAACAAAAACGCAAATGTGTTTTTCTTTTCTTTTTTTCGATAAAAAGTGTCAGCTAGTGCCAGCCGATGGAAATGAAGTTTTATTTGTTATAACGATGGCGAAGAAAAAATTTAAATGTCGTATGACAAATGTCTGAAAAAAACCAATTTTGTTTCATTTTATCTGTAAGGAATGACAGTTTTAAAATTTGAAGTTTTAACAATTTTATTTTTAAAACTTGCGGCAAAAATTATATGCATTTATATAAATCTCAATTTTTTGATCGCAAAATTATTCCCTTTTTGTTCAATAATAAAATAACAACAGATTCTTTACATTTTAAACAAGCAATTTTTATTATGTTTTGGATAAGTTTCATAATCATAGCGTTATTTAAAAAAATTCTTGTTTAAAAAATTTGTTGATGGAAGCCATAATATTTTATTTATTTTCCAAGAAATTTGATGTAATTGTAACATTAGTCACATTTTGCTTTCTTAAAAATGTGACCAATACTGTAAAAAAAGCGTAAAGATATTAAAAATAAAAAAGTGGATTGATTAGTTGTAAACAAATAATTTATCTCTGTTTCTTGTGTGTTTTGCAACATTTGGATTTTGCAACATTTGGACATTTTTTGAAAATATTTTACTTTTGTTGAAAAAATGATTACAAAAAAACATAAAATTGCATAAAAAAAATTGTTTATTTAATGCAGTTTCTGGTTTTTTAAAAAAGCGATATTGTATCAGGGAAATAGCTATAGCTCAAAATGTTTTAATAATTCAAGGGAGGGGCGATGGAAAAATTATGTGATTTTTTTAAAGCTTTTAACAAACTTTAAATAATTTTTGACGGAATTAAAAAAAACGCTGCTAAGTTTTTAAAAATGACTAGAGCTTCATTAGCAAGTTCGTTGTATTTTCGGTAATTGCTGAATCTGTTTTGGCACAATTTAGATTTTGCCATATTCGAATAAGAAGATTTTTTATTTAAAAAAAAAGTTTCAAATATTCAAATAGTTATAAAACGCAAGTATTTTTCACTAAAATATCTTAATAATTTTCCAATCCATCTAATTGACAATTTTACACTGCATTAAAAGTCAACTGACAAAGCTAAAAGAAAACTGGAAAATATTGGAGCTCAAAGATGTTTTCTTTCTTTCTTTTCTTCTTCTTTTTTTGATATGTACATATCAAAAAAAGAAGATGAGACACGCAGCAGGCAGTTAACGGCTCGGCAGTTAAGAAAAGCAAAATTTCCTCTTCTCCTCTGTTCAGTTCAGACGTGATGTGTCTGCTGGTATTTCAAAAGAATAAAAGCCAGTTTGTGGAAAAAATAGAACATTTCGTTTGCCGTGGTGACACAATGAAAAAAATTTCAACATCGTTTTTCAAAAAACTTTGCAAGACGAATGTCTGAAACTCGAACTTCGATTACTTAAATTTTTTACGCTGAAATTTTTGCTCAATGAATTAATAAAGAATATCGCAAATGTCCAATAATTAAAATAGCGTGTTTATTGTTTTGAAACAAACAACTAGTTATTTTTCGTTATGTATATTTCATCATCTTTACATTTTCCAAAAAAGTATGTTTGTTGCAAAAACTGGTTGTAAACGAAAGATATAATAAAATAAAAACACATTTTTTTTGTTATTAAAAACGACAATTTTACAGATTAAAGTTTTTAAAATCACAATTTTCAACGACAAAATCATTTTGTTACAAAAAAATGGAATTTAATCAATAATTAAAAAAAACTGATTCCAGATACAAGCGGTCATTATTTTTTAATGAATAATTAATTTTATTAAAAAATGCCTTTATTCAATATTTCTAATGAATAAGGGCAATTTTTTGAATTAAAATCATTATCTGTCTCGGAAAGACAAAAAACTGTATTAAAAATATATCATATCCATTTCAGATAAGAATAATAAAAAATTGTAAAATTTTAAAAAATTAGGCTAACACATCGTTATTTTTTTTAAAAAAATACTGCAATGCCTATTTTTATTTGTCCTGGAGTTCCGTAAACAGCCCTTGATAAACTTTTTTTGTCAGCATTTGTCTGCTTCAATTCTTTTACTGCGTCGTTTCATTTTAATGTCAAAGCTGCTTTTGGCAAATAATCTTTTTATGAATATTTTGAAAATTTTTTTGCCAAAAAATTCTTTATTGAATCATTTTTGATATAAAAATATTTAGCCAAAAACGTATTTATTTAGTGAACTATTTTAATTGTTCATTAAATAAAAATAAAAATCGTATTCAAACATTACATTAAAATCACGTAAAAACTATCTTCCATTTATTTCCATTCAAAAGTCGAGAGCATTTATTTTTAGCTTTTCATTCTCTGTAAATTATTTTAAGGGTTTCTTTAAAAGATTATTTAAATTTGCTAAATTTTGTTAGTTATTTTATTTCACGGCAGACCCGAACAATGGAAAAAAAGGAAGTGTGGAACAAAATTTTTCGACACCTCATTTCCTTTGTTTTTTTTGGATATTTCAAAGATGGATGTTTCAGCTGTATTATGACACAGAATTATTTTTATTATTTCCACATACTAATTTACTTATAACTAAAAACTGAGCAGAGAGTTTTTATTAAAATTCGGATTTGAAAAAAGATATCTCAGTTTAAAGCTGAGCTCGTATATCCATTGTTTCTCTCAGTTTGACTTTAACCACCAAATAAACGAAAACCAAGACATGTTTAAATTTTTTAATAACCTTCAATAAATTTTAACATATCTTTGTTTTATAAATAAAATATAGATAAATGCGTATGTTTGCTAAAATAATGCTTTGTTTGAGAAACTGAAACATTATTTTTAAAGAAATTTAAATATTTAAAAAGTGTAAAAACCTCGGCACCAAATATTTTTTCGTATAATCAAAAACTTCAACCTTGGCAATTTAATGTTTTTTTAATGGAAATACAAAGAGATAAACCAAAAAAAAAAAGAAGAAAGACTTTTAGCTTTTCTAAGTTTGTCGACCAAAAAAATACTCAAAAGAAAAAACAGAAATTGTTTTTTCTTCTGCGCGATTTCGAAATTTTTTTAAAATAATTTTTAATGCAAATAAATAACAAATAATAACAGCTTTTTTTTACTGTCGATAATAACAACAATTAATGTAGCTGTTTAATAATATATGTGATATCTTTTTTGGGAGTTTTTGCAATATTTGATTAAAAACTATTTTTGAATATAACAAAAAATGTTTCAAATATTCAAAAGGTAAAACTTAAAATCAATATCTTAGAAATGTTCATTTTTGCACTGCAACGTCCGTCATCTGCAAAAGTAAAAAAAATATATGCCCAAAAAAGTTTCCTTAGTTTTTTGTTCTTTTTTTAAATAACGTGTGTCTGCCGGCAACAGGCAACAGAAGTAAAAAAATATGACATTTTGTTTGTTTGCGGCGATGAAAAGGAAAAATATATTGACATCTTTTTTAAAAAATATTTACACTCCAAACATCTGCAAATCAAAACGTTCGTCTTAAATTTTTGTCTATTTTCATAAATTTTTGAAGTTTTTACTTTTATTCATAACAAGGAAATAATAAGTGTTAATTCATTGCCACATTTTTTGTTGAATTTATCTGTTGCGGAGATTCTTTAGCAATCGGTTGAATCCCACAACAAAGTATATTGAAGATTATTTATTGTAGGCCGGGCCCAGCACAAACATAAATATACTATCGACAAAAAGAGAGATAAAAAAAGTGAACAAATAAAAGTGAACAGAAAAGAATGGACGATCGACGCTTTTATACTATTTCAGAGTGGACGTTGAGTATCACTTTGCCAAGGTTTGATTATTTGAATAGAAGCAATTTGGTACAAAAGGAGATTGTTGAGTTAGGTATCAAAAATAAAAGAGAATCACGGAATCTCCGTGACATTATCATTACAAAATCGTTTCAAAGCGATGGTAAAGTTCCTTCTAATACAATAATTTAAAAAAGCGGATCTTTTTCATCGAATTTTAACAAGTGACTAAATATTATTTGCTGTGTTTATTTCATCATTGTTTGAAATTATTACTGGAAAAAATGGTAACAGAAAAAATGCAAAATTGTATAAAATTTTTTTTCTATATATTTAAGGTTGTATTCCGATTTTTAAAAAAAGCAGCATGGAACACTAAAATTTATTCAATTCAAGAAATCAGTGAAAAGTAATGATACATTTTGAAAAAAAAATATTTTACAAAGCAAGGAAAAAATGAGAGTAATTCATTTGATTTTTGTATTTTATGATTTTTTTTGAGAATCTTTGTCAAACAAACTGCCTACAAAGCTGTTTTGTAAAACTTTTAATATTTCCTTTAGCGTACTATAGTAGAAATTCCGTTCATATTTTTGTAAATGTAATAAAAAAATACAATTATATATTTTCATGTTCATTTTTATATTGAAAATTTGTGACTCTTTCTTTATTTTTTCCATGCTTTTTCAGAAGATTAAACTCATGCAAATAAATATTTTGAAATGCAAAATAAAATATTTAATGTATATCAAAAATGGTCCAATTCATTTTTGAATCTTGATTATTACTGTCTAATTTCCGATTTTCATTATTATTTTCTCATTCAACAGATTTCCATGTTTTCTCTTATTATAGTTTCATGTCATATTATTTTTAAAAAAGGTATTTACAAAGTTTATATATAAAAAATTTTTAAAAAATTAAACTGAACACATCTTTCTTTTTTTTTGTTTAATAAAGTAACACATTTTTCAGCGTTTAGCAGTTTTGAAAACAACTTTTTACGACTATCACCATTTTTTCGTCAGCATTTTGCTTAACTTCGATTTTTTAAAAACGAGTGAATTTTTTTTAACAAAAAATTGAGTTGTCTCATTTAAATGTCAAAGATGCTTTTGAAAAAAAGATTTTTTATTAACATTTGTAAATTTGGTTTTCATGGATTTGTTTCTTAAATAATTTTGACGTGCTTTATAGAAATATGTAATTACGGATCAAAACCAAAAAATTCATTTAATGAATAGAAATAAAAAAAAATCATATTTACACCATTTTTAAAATTAAAACGAAATCATTTTTATACACAAATTTTTGTTTTCGCTTGAAACGAAATTTACAGGTAATAAAAGAGAATTGAAACCAAAAAATGTTCATAGATTTTTTAATAATGAATGATTAACGATTTCAAGAAAATGTGTATTTACAGAATTTTTACTTTAAAAAGAACAGTAGTTTATTAATTAAAAAAAACTTTGTTTTTAAACAAAAAAAGCACTAAAAAATTCAGAGATAAAAATTTTTTCAAAGAATAAAACGTCGTTTCATTCGGATAAAAAGGATGCAAACTGGAAAATCTAAAAAAAGCAAATAAAAGCGCAAAAAAATTTCGAAATTTTTTCCTTCATTTTTTGTTTATGATTGAATGCATTCCCAGATGGGATGGCAAACAAAATTTTTTGTTTGTCGGAGTTTTTTTAGAAATTTTCGGAAAAAATTAAACATACCGGCGTTGTATTTTTTACCTATGAAAACTACAATTTTTAATATTTTATAAATATTTGATTCTAATAAAAGCAATCACTTAGATTCTTTTTTATTGAAAAGAAATAACGATTTTTTTACAAATTTATTATGCAAAAAAGATAAACATGATGTTACAATAATTAAAAAAACACAGACTTTATGACTTTAACGAAGAACATAAATTTTTTGATTTAAATTTGTAGACACATTTTCTTTTTTTGAAAAAACTACAAAAAGGTTTTGTTCTATGCATTTAAAAAAATATTTTTCAGATGCTAATTTGCTCATTTATGGAATTACTATTCACAATAGTTATATTTTCATAGTAAACTTTACATAATTTTTGTTTCATTTCGGCTTAAAAGTTCTTCAAATATTACAGAATTTTGCTTTTCAAGACATTAATTTTGTAAAAACATTTTTTTGAACATTTTTGAAAATAAACAAAAATATTAATCTTTTCATTTTGTTTGGAAAACAATTTTAAATATTCAAATGTGTCAAAAAGGCGTTTGCCAACAAAATTTCTTTATTATTTAATAATTTTTCGAATTAACACTTTTACACTGCATTGTAAGAAAAAATCTATAATCAATAAAACGTGTAGGTGGAACAACTGCTGCGAATCCAAATGCTTAAATTATGTATTTACATTTCGAAATGTTTGTCGCAAATCATCTATTTTTCTGTTTCAAAATGCAGCATTCCAGTTCCTTTAAATATTTCAAAACAAATGAAAAGCAAAAAGTGATCAAATTTATTTATAATGGTTTTATCAGTTTTTCATTTAAAGGATTACTTTTGTTAGAAAACAATAGGTGCTTTATTTAAAAATACTCTGTTTTTTTAAAAAAAAATAATTAAAATATTCAAAAAAAGAAATATATTTGCCGCCAAAAAAGTTTTTTGTAAAGAGTAAAATGTCTGCTCAGTGTCAGTCGATACAAAAATGATGCAAATTGAAAAATGTATGCAAAGAAAAATGAAAATTTTTACGCTTATTTGAATTTTGTATCTGTTCATCGACCAACAAAATGAAGAAAGAATTGCAGATAAAATTGTAAACAAAAAGTCGTGTTTTTTTGGGTGTTGTTTTCGGTCGCAAAAAAATTAAACGACACTTCCAAAAAAGTTATATATATCGAATTTTGCAAAAATTGTTTATCTAAAGTTTTGATTTTTAATAAATATTTGATACTTAAAAAATCATTTAATCGTCTTCATAATTATTGGGATCTCTTTTGCCAAAGATGTATGTTACATTTCTCCATTATTAAAAAATATCAGATTTATTGTTTTAACATGAAAATTTTAAAATTATAGTTTGAATATACAGTATGTTTCCTTATCTGAAGTTTTTAAAAATATTTGAAATTAAAAATTAGCAAAATTTGAAGGTTATTGACACACTTATTTCATGTTGACTTTTTGATAAGAAAACCATTTTGTTAAATCAACACAGTTTCTGCAATAAAAATAACAAAGTGGATTGAATGGTTGTAAACAAATGATTTATCTCTGTTTCTTGTGTATTCTG
>JAQIXH010000682.1:0-11694 GCA_034700145.1 Panagrolaimus detritophagus | reverse complement strand
TGTAATTTTGATTGATTGTATTTTGTGTTGCATTTATTATGCTTCAATCTTGATTGCATGGAGACCGGGTAAGCTATTAGGGATTTAAAGTTTCTTACTACTAAATTAAAATTTTTGTCGAAAGTATTAAAATTTCGAAATTTGTGATTAAAAATTTTCAAATTAATCTTGGAATTTAAATTTTAAAGAAAAATAGAAATCTCAAGCAGATTGCATCATTCTTATGAAAAGAATTTTGTAAATCTGTGCGAGACCACAATGATGCAATCTGCACAAAAAATTCATGAAAAAATTGTTCTTTGTTACAAAGACTTTGTATAAATTAAACATGGCAGCCCCATTCAAAGACAAAACGAAAGTGGACTGCGAGCAACCTGCAGCAAAAAAGCCATTCTTTTGACGTATTTTTTTCAAAAAGAGTGGCTTTTTTGCTCGCAATCCCTTTTCTTTTTGCGTCTGCCGTGGAAATCTGTAAAATGTCTTGCACAGATTTTTTGAAATTATTTCATCATTTTCTTTCTAGGACAAGGCTACAACAATTATTTACTCTTTTATGCTGGAACACTTGGAACTTCATGGATTAAAATTCCAGTTGTTGCAGCATTCTTTTTAACAATTTATCGAATCCTTATTTTAATTGAAAGATTTATGCTAAATCATTTTTTACATAAAATTGTATTTCTATTTTCTATTGTTACATGTTTAAGCCTATTCTTTTATGATGTCATAAATTTTTCATTGGGTTTTCCAAAAGAACCATTCACAAATTGTATGCTATTTTGTTGCGCGGTGGGACCTGAACGGTGCATGTTTTTTATTTATTCAAAAATGATTTTTGGTGTTGGAAATGTTATTGCCGGAATTTTTATGTTTGGAATACTTTTTAAAATTCAAAACAAAACTAAACTTCAAATAACACAAAAAATTCAAGCAAAAAAGAGGGTAAAAATTTTTTTTTGAACAAAAAATTTTAAATTAAGAAATCCATTAATTTTTAGTTAAACACTTTAACATTGGTAACCCTCACAAGTGATTTCTTTTGTAATTTTTCTCCACATATTATTGATATTTTATTCAGATTTGTAAGTTTTAGCTTTAAGTTAATTTTTTAATTATTAATATTTAAGGGTGGTATAAATATATCAGAACATATTGGCCCATATTCATCAATTCTTGGAGCAATACATTCAATTTTAATTGCACAACTTTATTATTCGAGACTAAAATTAAATGGACAAACAACTTCAAATATAACATCTGAAACTCCACAAAATAAAATTCGTCCAGCTCCAATTATTTAAATTATATTCCATTGTCACTGCTGTAAATCTATATCTTTATCATTATTTAAAAAATAATATTTTCGTTGAATTTTTTATAAAATTTTTATTATACAATTTTTATCGAAAAATACAAAAAATTATTATTATTTACTTTTGTTGATCGAAATAGTTGTAACTTTCGATTTCGTTACGGGAGCAGCGGAATTAGAGTTGAAAGCATTCATCGGATTTTTAAATAATTTCAAAACAAAAATTCCAAAGTATTTACAATTTTGTCGATATCCGTTTAAAACAACTAAAACAATAAAAGCATCAAGAAAAACTCGAATAACATTAAATGACTGCACTGTAAAATCTTGTCTCAAAAGATCGGTCCATGATGGAAAAGATGTTAAAATATCAAATAATTTTCGATCTTGAATAATATTGTTAAAATCGTTAATTGATTCCAACAAAATTAGCAAAAGCATAAAAGTCATTGTAAAACATTGAAATAAGCAAACAGCTGAAATTCGAAGAGTTGTTTGTAAACTGGCTTGATTATGCTCAATTTGAAATTTAAGTTGTTTTCCAACTTTTGCTGTCATTAAAATTGCAAAAATTATTGAAGAAACCAAAAAAATAATTGATAATGGGAATTTTAAGAGTAGAAAGATGTTTGACAAAGTGGAATCAACTATCTGAAATTTAACATCTTTTAAAAAAAACCACTTTAACATGTTTTTTCTAGGCATGATAAAAAGTGCACGAAGATGTTTAAAGTAATGGGGTGATTATGTTTCAGATCTTTTTAGAATCAAATTTAAAGTAAATAACAAAAAACATAGACTTACAGGTCGATTTGCCAGACATTCATCAATGAGCGTTTGATTACATTGTGGAATATATGTTTCTGGATCACGAGGGCAATTCCTTGTATGACATAATCGAAAAGCATCGTCAGCTTCAATTTTACGTTTTTTATCATCAATTATAAGATTATAAATATGGTATGACGAACTTAAAAGTAAAAATACTAAATTAAAAACAACTATAAAAATCAGAATTTTAAAAGTACTACTATGTCTTTGATAAAATGGACTATAATACAAACAAATAAATCGAGAAAACGTAAGTAAAAATAATGGCAAATATGAAATATGTTTGATGGCCAAATCGATTGCATTAAACAAAAACGTCTGATCTCCTGTGCTGCCGTAGAAGCAATTTGGTGGTTCATAAAAGAATGTATCAACACCATATTGTGTTCGAAAATACCAATATGTTGGTTTTTCACAAATAAAATCATATGTAATTAGCAGATCCCAAATTGCCTGATTTAAAATAAACCAACGATATTGTTCTTTAATTTTACCAAAGATTGAAATTAAAATAATTGGAATTAAAAGTGCTAAACAAATATATCCAAAACCAATTAATTCTAATTTAAATGGAAGTTGAAAAAGGATACATGAAAAAATTGAATCATAACTTGCATTTTGTCCTGGAGCATTACATTGAATTTCACCTTTTTCAATTGCAATTCCCATATTAAAAAAACTGTACCAAATATACGATTAAAATAAATTCAAATTAACTTTTAGTATTATGAATTTTTTCGTGAACATGTTATCGAAAAAAAAACTGCAACCTTTTTCATTTTATTTCCACCTGTTAAAAGATATGTTCTCAACTTTTAGCTAGAAACTAAAACTTAATTATTTGTCACCCCTTTTTCAAAGTTAAATCTGTTTTCAGCTGTCATTGTTTACGAATATTCCATTTTTAAGAATCACATTAATTAAATTTATGCAAATAAATTCTGAGAATTTTTATTTTTTGTTTATCTGATTTTTAAATGAAAAAGCACTTTTAAAATATATAATGCATCCGTAAAAATAAAGCAGCTCTTAATTTCTTTGAAATTTAAACATTCTATTTTATTGTCTTTTTGTCCAATAAACTGCTATAAAATGCGAACAAGAAAAAGCTAACTTTTTTAAACCGTGAAAAAAATCGAACGTTTGAATTTCGAAGAAAAGAAAGGATTTGAATTTTGCTGCTTCGCATTTTGTCAAAATTTACAAATCTATTATTTTTTAGTATTAACAGTTTTTTTTTCTTTTTTTCATCGAATTTTTTAAATTTTAATAAAAATAACTGATCAAACTTTCAAAAAACAACACATTTATTTACAAAATATAAAAGCAATTATTTACTTTTATTAATGGAAAGAGTTGTCACCCTTGTTGAAGTAATTGCAAAACTATTGGAAGTGAATGCTTTTTTGGGATTTGTAAAAAGCCTATAAATAAAAATTCCAAAATATTTAAAATTTTTTCGATATCCATTTAAAACAGTCAAAACAATAAAAGAATCAAGAAAAACTCGGATAACATTAAAACATTTCCGAGAAAAATCTGTTTGTAACAATTCTGCCCATGACGGATAAGATAATATAAAATCGTACAAATTAATGCCCGGAATATTATTTTCTAATTCTTTGATTGTTTTAAAAAGAATTAGCAAAAGCATAAAAGTCATTGTAAAACATTGAAATAAGCAGACAGCTGAAATTCGAAGGGTTGTTTGTAAACTGGCTTGATTATGTTCAATTTGAAATTTTAGTTGTTTTCCAACTTTTGCTGTCATTAAAATTGCCAAGAATATTGCAGCAATGAGAATAACGATTGCTGATGCTTGTTTTAAATATTCACAAATGTTTTGTAACGTTCGGTTATAGACCTAAAAAAGTTTTTATATATATTCTATAAAAAGAACTTTAATTAAATCCCTTTTTTACATTTCATATCAGATAAAAAAAGTACTTACAGGAATTTTTGCCAAACATTCATCAATGAGCGTTTGATTACATTCTGGAATCATTGTCTCCAAATCCCAGATGCAATTACTTGTAGAACATTTTTGGCGTCTTTCCCCTGATTCCACATTTGTTTTTCCAATATCCACAAAAATATCATACATTGGTTTTGCATTAATTAAAATTAAAAATACCAAATTTAAGGTTACAATAATGCATAAAATTTTAAAAGTACTACTATGTCTTTGATAGGAACATCACATTGGATTTCACCTTTTTCAATCGCAATTCCCATAATACTGGATAAAAAAGATATGTAGTTTTAGAAATAAAACTTTTTTTAAAAATTTTACAGTATTACATCAGTAGTAATAAAGTAATATTTAAAAAAATTTTTGATTCGTCAAGTTGTTTATTAAATTAAACAAAAAAAACTTTTTTAGCTGGTGTTTTTGAAAATTTATCATAAGTCAACACATTAAATTTATACAAATAAATTCCAAGAACTATTTCTTTAAATTTTCTAGAAAAAAAAACAAGCATTTTTAAAATTGTTTATGTGCTTCAAAAACAGCTGCAGTTTTAATTCTCTTTAATTTCTAGAATATTTATACAATTTTAGATTAAAGTACAGTAATAAAAGTATGACAAAAGTGTAGCATACAAAAATAAATTTTAAAAGCAGTTTTAAGTTTTTAAAATTAGTTAAATAAATTTTTTGAACCCTTTTTTTAAATAACATTAAATTAAATTCTAAGAATTATTGCTTTCGTTTTTCACATTTAAAAAAATATTTTTAAAATATTAAATGTGACAGTAAAATTGAAGCAGCTGTAAATCATATTTTTCGTTTTCTTCTGTTTCTTTGAATTCATAATCATCAAAAAAAGGAATTAAAACACAGTATGAACATTTTTTAACAGAATGAATTCCTTTTTTATTTAAATGGATTCTACATAATTAAAGTACAAAATTTAATCAAAATGAAAATAAAATTACAGAAAAATAAAAAAACTGTCTGTAATACAGTAAACCAAAATTGCAGAATTTGAAAAAGTTTTGTTCAGACAATTACTTATAAAAAATACAAACGGTGCTATTCAGTTTGACAAAAGTGTGTTAATTAAAAATTAATATCTATTGAAACTTAAATGGTTTATTTTTCTGTACTTTAAAATTCCTTGAAAATGTCTCATTTTATTAAACTTTGCATAATTGAAAAGAAAATCGTCATGCATTTTTTGGTCATTCATAAATGAATTTTAAAGCTTTCATCTGATTTACAATTCATAAAATAAGGCTTTATTTTCTAGAAATTTTAAAAATTGTTTATTCAAAAGTATCTGCCAACTGTAGTTGTCATTTTTTAAGAAGGAAATAAGTTTTTAAATTAACTTTGTTTTTTAAATTTGCGTTTGAATTTTTACATATAAATTCCAGTTACTAGTTATGACTGTTCAAACTTTTGATATTCTTCGATGGATTATAACATTTATTTTATTAATATTTCATTGTTCGGTAACATATTTTATAATTTATATGAGAAAAATTCAAAAAAGCCAAATGTACAATTCTTCTTTTTATTTACTCTATATAATGTTATCAATCATAGATATTTCAACAATAATAAATAATTTTCTTTGTCAAAAGATAATTTTAATAGATTCTTGGAAGCCATGGTTTTTTGAGCATCCAGAATGGGATACAATTTTTTGGTTGCTTTCTGGATATTTAATTTATTTTCAATGCATTTTACATGCTTCAATTTCGATAAATCGTGTTTGGACTTCGTTTTCGTTAATGACAAAAAATTATTGGATAAAAAAATGGGGAGCTCGACTAATTTGGATTTTACCGATTATTCCAATTCCAATTTTATCTGTTCGATTTGCTGGACATTCTGTGTATTTTTATACAGCAGATGGAGAATTGGCTTCTGTTTATAAGGAAACATATGTTGCAATTGTAAGTTTATCATTTAATAATTTTTTTTTATTAGGTTTTTAAAGGGAGTTTCCACGTTCGAACAAATGGTTTTAGCCAATGTTTTTTTATCACGAAAAAAATTTACTTTAGAATGAAAGTGCATTTATAATGCAAATATATTTTTTAAAACAATTTTTTTAAAACACATTTTCATTCTAAGATAAATTTTTTAGTGATAAGAAAACATTGGTTAAAATCGAACGTATGTGCTCCCTTTAAAAAACGTGTTTGAGGTTTTTTAAAGGGAACAGAAGGTTTGATACATTTTTCATTTGTAAAGCTTTTTTTCAAA
The DNA here is from genome assembly GCA_034700145.1 of Panagrolaimus detritophagus. Classification (NCBI taxonomy): domain Eukaryota; kingdom Metazoa; phylum Nematoda; class Chromadorea; order Rhabditida; family Panagrolaimidae; genus Panagrolaimus; species Panagrolaimus detritophagus. Next base: position 5,333 of record JAQIXH010000682.1, on the reverse strand, counting down.
ATGGCATGAACCAAACGATTAGAATCTTTTTCTGTTGTTGTTTTGCCTGATCATCAGATTCATGCAATTTCTGAAAAAAACGTTGAAATGAAAAACACGTTCAACAGTTTAGCCTTTTTAAAGCTTAATTCCAATTTCTGTTAAAAATTATTTTTTAAAATTCCATTTCTCTCTCATTTTCAGTACCATTCAATTGCCGGTCCAAGCGTTGTTCTTTCAACCTCTGCAATTTCATTCATTCTTGCACTAACAACAATTTTACGATATCAATATTTATTTAAACAATACAAAACTGTTTCATCAACAATGAAACAAGATATTCTACTCTTTTGTCAAGCTTTTATAGTTTTGATATTCCAGCTTGCACTTGCTTCATATTATATTATGAGGTTAATTGCAACAGCAAAAAATTTGCCCGAACTTCAAGCTTTTGCTTTGCAATGTTTTGGATATATAACAGATGTTTCAAGTTTATGCAATCCAATAATTTTATTATTAGTTTGTAAATTTATTAAAAATGATTATATTAATTTTATTTTTCATCGAAATTCCATTACAGCGATAAGTGTTAGAAATAGTTCAGTGGCAAATAATACAAATCAACCATTAACTTTGATAACTGTAGCTTAACAATTTTTTATATGAAATGTTTTTATAACAGTTTCGAAAACTTCTTTTTTCAAATAAAATAAACAAAAACAATTTGTTTAATCTTCTTCAATAAATTTATATGTTTGTTTAACTTCTTTTTTAATTGTTGTTGAAAGTTTATATGCTCAAAAAATTGTTAAATGTTCAGTATCTCAACAGTTAATAAAGGCGTCTACGGTAACTAACATATTTTCTACAACTATAATTATCCACTTCTCCGTCTTAAATATACTAATAAACTAATATATGCAACAGTTACAGCTCCAGTAACTCCAAGAATAAATGTTGGACTTCGATGTAGGGTTCCATATCTCCAGAATTCTAACAACTTCCAACGTTTTGCACCACAGCTTCCACAAAATTTATCGGATGGTCTAAAATTAAACATTTAAATACTAACCACTTATATCAAAGAATTTTACTTAACAGGGTTATTACATTTTGAACAATGCATTAAAATTCTTAAACCACAATTTCGACAAAATTTATCCGATGTATCATTAACCGAGTATTGGCAAGATGGACATTCTTGAATAGAAAGCGTTAATGGGCTGGTACTTGAGGAGGTTGTTGTTGCATTAATAATGGGATCTTTTGGTTTAGGAGGGATTAATGGCATGGTAAATTAAATAAAATGTAAAAAAATTTTGTTTAACGTTTTATCTTTTACTCTTTTTAATAAAAATTTTTCGTGTTAAGAGCTTTTTTTGCATTATTATTAAAAATTTAAATCTGACAAAAGATGTGTGCCATGCCACTATATATAAAAATGAATCAATAAATGGGGAAAAACTGGGGGTAATGAGATGAGATCAAAAAGAATTAAGCATATTTGGATTACATCAATCAGCTTTTTTTTTATACTTGCATAACCTTGTTACATATTGGTGGTTATTGCAAGAGTAAATTAGCAGAAACATTTTAAAAATGTTTGCTAATTTAAAAAAAAATAATTTTGTTTGTCTTTTTGCCTTTCATGTTTTACTAGACTTCACCATTTATTTATTTTTCTTATAAAAAGTTAAAATGCAAAATCTCAAATTATTCTTTTTTTTTATTTATTTATTCACTCCTAAGCAACATTAGTCACTTTTAGTGTGGTTTTTAAAAAGAATAGTACAATAAAAGAACAGTAAAATAAATACAATGAAAGCACAGTAAAAGAATTTCAGATAATAAAACAAAGTAATATTGATTCTTTCTTTTGCTTTAATGATATTTTAATGATATGACGAATTTTTAAAAATTTAAGAAAAACATCTTATTCTAAAGGCTTCTGTCAAATGTAAAATTTAGAATTTTAATAAGAAACACTTTTTCATGTATTTATGTACAAGGGTGGCTCAAGAAATTCCCCTCTTTTAATTTGAGTGGCAAATAATTTCTATTAAAGTAAACCGAAAACTGAACATCATATTCAATTGCCGCTGCAGTCTTTTTTCATACGAAAAATATGTTTGTGAGACAGCGGGAAAAAATTTTTAATATACGCGTTTGAATGTTTTAATTAATTTTAAAATTTATTTCATAATTTTTTACTGAATAATAAGTAAAATTCGTAACAGATTTTGTTTTCGTTCTAAATTCTCAAAAATGGCTTTAAAAATTTTAATTTTCATTGATAAAAAAACTGATATTTCTTTTCCGTATTTCACATTAATTTATTGATTTAACCTATCTTTCACACTTATTTTTTACTGATTAAGTTTTTTTCCGAATTAATCAATTTCGAAAACATTTGTTTTAATAAACATCAGCTGGATTATCATATTTGAAAAACCATTTGTAAATGATTTTAAAGATCTGCTTGTTAATCTTCAACTTTTTTATTTCAGCATATAAACAACTTTTTGATATAAAAATTGTGAAAAAAAAGCATTTTTCATTCATCCTAAAAAAAGTGCAACATGTTTCTACCTTTTTCTGTAAAAACGAAAAAGCTTTCACAAAAAATGTTAAGAAATTAAAATTCATTTTATTGAATTTTTTTAAATTTTTTATTATTTTTGGATAAGGACGTGCAGAGACAATTTGCGACTTTTTGTTTTTCTATGATAACATATTGAGTGCTCACTTTTGCGCATTTATTTTTTATTTTATCTGACTCAGAAAAAAATTCTACATCTGATAGGCTAAGCGGAATATTGAGGAACTAAAAATTCGACTAAAAAAATTACGGTAATTCCATTTTTTCTTTATCAGTTATCATTTTTATCAGCATTTGACCAACTAATTTTTTATACCAATTCGTATTAATATTAAAATTTTGCATTTTTTTGGTACCAAAATTATGTTTATTGCACAACTTTGAAAAAACGATGCACATCCTTATTTTTGGATTTATAAAAACACAACAATTTTTGATTATTCATATTTTATTAATGTGAAGCATTATTGGCTATTCAACTACAGCAACAACTGCCTGTGATATGGAAAATGTAAAAATGAATGATAAATAGATAATTTTTTGTAAAACGCTTTGAAAATCGATATGTTTTAAAAATACAATACAAAATTTATGCACCGCAATCAATTTAAATAAATCGAAATGCATGACATCAATCTTGAACAAGAAAAAATGCCAGAGTTAAAAAATTTAAAAGTTATGCAAAAGTAGTCTTAAAAAATAAAAAAATCTATGGCGCACAAATAAAGAAAAAGATGATGTAAAAAAACAAGCAATTATTACTGTATTTCCCGCATAAAAATAATATACAGTAACCATTGCTCGAAAAAGAAGCAAACTTTCAAATGAATATATTCAAACTTTATTATATATATATAGGAACGTGCACCGTTTTTTCAAAGTTGTGCAATAAACATGATTTTGGTACCAAAAAATGCAGAATCTTAATATAAATATTTTCTGATTTTAATAGTATAAAAGAAAATCAATGTAAAGAAAGTTATAGGGAAAAAAACAAAAAAACACATTTTGCTTGTGAACGTATCTGTTTTTTTATTTTAAAATAAAGCGAAATAAACATATAAAAAAACTTAACAAAATAACAAAATAATTTAAATTATAGAAGGATTTGTTTCTTCATAAGGATTAGATACTCCAGGATGATTCTTTCCAAGACCAATAAAAAGAACATTTTTATCAAAAGGAAAATCATCCAAAACAACGCTATAATTGAGACCTAAAAAATAATAATTAGTATTCAAAAAGCATTATTTAACCCACCACCAAGTTTAACATTACAACAGCAGGGACACCTCTATTTTTAGGTCATTCAATACAAGCAACAGTTTTTGATGCACCAGCAGCCAAATATTTCCCACGTTTGAGATCAACAATATCAAATCCATACTAAAATATATCCATATTAAGTTGGGAAATGTACTAATAAAAGCTTACTTCTTCAGGTCTCATAAAATATGTCTTCTTTGCATCAAACATTACACAATGTTCACTAAAATCGGTATAATTTAGATATGAATATAGTGTTAAAGAAAAACTTACGGATTTAAAGATGCATGACGAGATGTAACCAATTCCAAGAAGCGAAGAATATGAAGAGGTTGTTTTGAAAGATCCAAGCTTTTGCATTTCATCAAATCTCGAACATTAAAAACATTATTTTCAGGTTTTTTTATGGCAAGAGTGATTTTAACAGGAAGATTAAATGCTTTAGCAGTTTCATCTTTGGTAAGAAACATTGGAGGTTCAAGAGCGAGAATCTCAAACAGAGAATACAAAGTTGCAGCATAATCATAAGTAAAATGATCAGGATCATTCCCAAAAACATTTGGATATTTTCTAATAAATGCTGAGAGCAATTTTCCATGCCATTGACGATTTTTAACAGTTGTATAATCATAAGCTCTTCGATTTGGATCAACAAATGGATAAGATTTTCCCGCATAACGTTCAGTTCCACAAACTTTTGCAAATTCTAGATGATAATGAAAGACGTCACATGCCTAAAAATAATAGAAAAATATACATAATTTTGCACCATAAGACGCTAAAGCACTTACGGTTGTTTGAAGATCAAAGATATTTGTTGAAAGTTTGACTTGGGAATCACCATTATGAACAGTTCCACGTGTTGCATATTCTTTATTGAAGACAACTGGATCACCAGGTTCTAAGCCCAAACGACTTAGTGTTGCTAAATATTGGAGCTTTGCATCATCTTTTTCTTTTGCACGAGTCTAAAAGTGGGTTATTAAAGCTAGCAATGATATTTATGCAAACCAAAAGAGAAAAAAAACTTACTTGTTGTTGCATGCTGCTACTAACATTTACAGCAGTAGTGGTAGCTTCTGAAGACATATTTATGTCAAAAAATAAAAAAAGATTTAAGACAAGGAAAGATAAATATAAAAATGATAAAAAAAAAAGCACGTGACAAATCGAAAGAAAGTAACAAAGTAAATATAAACATAAAGTAAAAAAAAGAAGCAAAATTACATGTTAAAAAAAACAGCGATGGAAAGATGAAAAAAGTATGAATGAAAGGTTTTCTGTGGCCTTTCAGGGGTTTAAATACTTTTTTGTTTAAATTTGTTATGCAAATTTTCCTTTTGTTGAAGAAGGTGTTAAAGTTCTAGAATGGTGCTGTTTGTTGTTTAGGGAGCGTCATCTTCATTTTTTTCATAAAAAATGAGAGAAAAAAATGGACAGATTTTCACCCTCAAGCAGCAATTTTCATGTCCGAGTGGTGCGCGCGTTT